>JABJWA020000422.1:0-10000 GCA_020352615.2 Yoshiicerus persimilis | reverse complement strand
AAACTGTATTTGTTTGCTATCTGAATTATTTGCTATTAATGTTGGAGATAAAAATATGCTTTAGGTGAACCATATTATCCTTCCCCTTCAGCATACCCTTAGCTTTGACATGAATATTATCTTCCTTTCTTCTAAATTACAGATATTTGACTCCTCATTGTAAATGTATGATGACTGGTCACTATTTCGAAATACTTGTATTCCACACAAAAAACTTCAAGTTGCCACAACTAAGTTTATTTCTCCACACTATTCGACAATCATCGAAATAATGCTCATTCCACATCCGTAATAATGATTTCATCTCATGTTTTATCACGTTTCCCAATTGATTAAGCCTTTTATTTAGAAAATTTGTAATAAAGCATGTTAAGATAATGAAATATATGGCATAGGAAATATTACTTGTGAACAGAGGCTCTCTTAGAAAACGCGGTGCCCAAGGCAATAGAGGGATCGGCCCGCAATGGCCGAAAAACTTTTCGGTTTTTGTGCCAAAATGATGTAAAAACGTGATAAATTTTGGTAAAAAATGAATTCGGCCCTTGCGGACAGAAAAAATTTTCAGTTTTGGTGCTAAAATTATGCAGAAAAGTGAAGAATTTTCGTCGTTTTCGGCTGCCGCGGGGCCCTTGAAGGCGCGGGGCACTAGGCGACCGCCGACCGCCTATGTTGCTATACCTAAAAGAGCCTTTGCTTGTGAAAATTTCCTGTTATTGAAGAAAGTGAAATATGCAGTGGGAAAAAGATTATTACTCATTTTATTTTGTCTACAAGTTATTTAGTAATGCATACACATATTGAAATGTTATTATCTGTAAATTAGAAATGTCTAAGGAAGTAAGGATTGTTATTGTTATTGCATAGAGGTGATGAATGTTCCTAAATTGGCATGCCAGTAGTTCTTTTGGTTGATTTTGGGTATTTCGAAAATAACTGAAAACTTAGTTATTTATGAAAGGAATTCTTGGAATTGCCATTCAAATGCCAAAAATTTAATGGATTGATTATTCAGGTTCTCAGTATTGAAAATTCGATTTTACTTTTATCTGGAAGCCTGGCACAGGCAAAAAGTTATTAAAATTCATATTCCCAAAGTGCAAATAGGCGGAGTAACTAAGGGATGACAAAATATTTTCTAACGTTGGCTCTTTCAAGCTGTCCACTTAAAATAATGTCCGTTCTCCCAAGATCGCAACCTATGCATTATTTCAACTACTCAATAATTATTTAAGATTTAGTAAAAATCATTGTAATAGAAGCTCAAAATTTACTTTACATTTTCTAAGGAAAATGATGGTTGGCTATCCGTATTTATTGGTTTAAATCTGTAATTTTAAATGTACTTGGTTTGTGTTTTACTTCAAGTTGAGTAAATCAATAATATTGTGATAGTGAAAATGTGCAACAGAACTAATTATATACTATATCGCGTATGCTGTGGTAATGGAAAAATTTTAGCTTATTCAAATGCATCAAGTATTTGACTCCCCACTTTTGCATTATAACTTTAGTTTGAATGAAAGTCATACATCGCACGACGAATAAAATGCATTGTATAATACAAAATTAAATTCTACTGTAATAATAACAATAGGTCGATAAATATCGTAGTTCAATAACTGGATATTCCGGCTTTCAGCAGGAAAATAAATAATATATTGTTGTACATGTTCATAAAAATTTGTATGCATTATTCGATGTATAAAAAAACAACCATAAAAATAAGATTCAGTACATAAAAATAAGATTGTTTCGAAATTTGACATTTTGCATAGTCTACGAATATCCTATCAGCGTAGAAGGCGACTTATGTTAATGGATTATTTTCATTAGAAAAAATGCCTTTGCACCAGAAAGCTTCTGTTTGTTCAACATAAATATCAGCTATCTTGGACATGTCATCATCTATAAAATATTCTTTTTGTAATACGCTTTCGTTTTGATTAGAGTGAGCAAGTTATTTCTGGAACTGGAGAAAATATATTAAAAACATACTAATCAGAAATAGTAAATTTGCAAAATTTGCTTCTCAAAATTTGGAAAATTGCTTCTCAAAATTTGGAAATTTGCTTCTGCAAATTTGGAAATTTGCTTCTGCAAATTTGGAAATTTGCTTCTGCAAATTTAGAAATTTGCTTCTCAAAATTTGGAAATTTGCTTCTCAAAATTTGGAAATTTACTTCTCAAAATTTGGAAATTTGCTTCTCAAAATTTGGAAATTTGCTTCTCAAAATTTGGAAATTTGCTTCTCAAAATTTGGAAATTTGCTTCTCAAAATTTGGAAATTTGCTTCTCAAAATTTGGAAATTTGCTTCTCAAAATTTGGAAATTTGCTTCTCAAAATTTGGAAATTTGCTTCTCAAAATTTGGAAATTTGCTTCTCAAAATTTGGAAATTTGCTTCTCAAAATTTGGAAATTTGCTTCTCAAAATTTGGAAATTTGCTTCTCAAAATTTGGAAATTTGCTTCTCAAAATTTGGAAATTTGCTTCTCAAAATTTGGAAATTTGCTTCTCAAAATTTGGAAATTTGCTTCTCAAAATTTGGAAATTTGCTTCTCAAAATTTGGAAATTTGCTTCTCAAAATTTGGAAATTTGCTTCTCAAAATTTGGAAATTTGCTTCTCAAAATTTGAAAATTTGCTTCTCAAAATTTGGAAATTTGCTTCTCAAAATTTGGAAATTTGCTTCTCAAAATTTGGAAATTTGCTTCTTAAAATTTGAAAATTTGCTTCTCAAAATTTGGAAATTTGCTTTTCAAAATTTGGAAATTTGCTTCCCAAAATTTGGAAATTTGCTTCTCAAAATTTGGAAATTTGCTTCTCAAAATTTGGACATTTGCTTCTCAAAATTTGGAAATTTGCTTCTCAAAATTTGGAAATTTGCTTCTCAAAATTTGGAAATTTGCTTCTCAAAATTTGGAAATTTGCTTTTCAAAATTTGGAAATTTGCTTCTCAAAATTTGGAAATTTGCTTCTCAAAATTTGGAAATTTGCTTCTCAAAATTTGGAAATTTGCTTCTCAAAATTTGGAAATTTGCTTCTCAAAATTTGGAAATTTGCTTCTCAAAATTTGGAAATTTGCTTCTCAAAATTTGGAAATTTGCTTCTCAAAATTTGGAAATTTGCTTCTCAAAATTTGGAAATTTGCTTCTTAAAATTTGGAAATTTGCTTCTCAAAATTTGGAAATTTGCCTCTCAAAATTTGGAAATTTGCTTCTCAAAATTTGGAAATTTGCTTCTCAAAATTTGGAAATTTGCTTCTCAAAATTTGGAAATTTGCCTCTCAAAATTTGGAAATTTGCTTCTCAAAATTTGTCCGACTCAGAGTCTTATTTGTCCGACCGAAGGTCGGCCTAATGATACTGCTTGGCCGGAGTTTTTAAACACGTTTGTGTGAACTCAGAAAGAAATTACTGTTTTAGAAAATGTAGGGCCTTTTTCGCTTTGTCTCTCTAATCAGCAACAGCTTCATTATGTTTCGCTAAAGAACAATAGTTTGTCAAAGCGCATTGAATGTCAGCCAAAGAATACTTCTTTTTAAGGCAATGCAAATTCCACTAAAAGATTTATAAATGATGGAAATATAATTCTTTTCGAATTACTATTTTGGTTTTGTGAGATATTATTTATGAAAGGAATTCTTGGAATTGCCATTCAAATGCCAAAAATTTAATGGATTGATTATTCAGGTTCTCAGTATTGAAAATTCGATTTTACTTTTATCTGGAAGCCTGGCACAGGCAAAAAGTTATTAAAATTCATATTCCCAAAGTGCAAATAGGCGGAGTAACTAAGGGATGACAAAATATTTTCTAACGTTGGCTCTTTCAAGCTGTCCACTTAAAATAATGTCCGTTCTCCCAAGATCGCAACCTATGCATTATTTCAACTACTCAATAATTATTTAAGATTTAGTAAAAATCATTGTAATAGAAGCTCAAAATTTACTTTACATTTTCTAAGGAAAATGATGGTTGGCTATCCGTATTTATTGGTTTAAATCTGTAATTTTAAATGTACTTGGTTTGTGTTTTACTTCAAGTTGAGTAAATCAATAATATTGTGATAGTGAAAATGTGCAACAGAACTAATTATATACTATATCGCGTATGCTGTGGTAATGGAAAAATTTTAGCTTATTCAAATGCATCAAGTATTTGACTCCCCACTTTTGCATTATAACTTTAGTTTGAATGAAAGTCATACATCGCACGACGAATAAAATGCATTGTATAATACAAAATTAAATTCTACTGTAATAATAACAATAGGTCGATAAATATCGTAGTTCAATAACTGGATATTCCGGCTTTCAGCAGGAAAATAAATAATATATTGTTGTACATGTTCATAAAAATTTGTATGCATTATTCGATGTATAAAAAAACAACCATAAAAATAAGATTCAGTACATAAAAATAAGATTGTTTCTAAATTTGACATTTTGCATAGTCTACGAATATCCTATCAGCGTAGAAGGCGACTTATGTTAATGGATTATTTTCATTAGAAAAAATGCCTTTGCACCAGAAAGCTTCTGTTTGTTCAACATAAATATCAGCTATCTTGGACATGTCATCATCTATAAAATATTCTTTTTGTAATACGCTTTCGTTTTGATTAGAGTGAGCAAGTTATTTCTGGAACTGGAGAAAATATATTAAAAACATACTAATCAGAAATAGTAAATTTGCAAAATTTGCTTCTCAAAATTTGGAAAATTGCTTCTCAAAATTTGGAAATTTGCTTCTGCAAATTTGGAAATTTGCTTCTGCAAATTTGGAAATTTGCTTCTGCAAATTTAGAAATTTGCTTCTCAAAATTTGGAAATTTGCTTCTCAAAATTTGGAAATTTACTTCTCAAAATTTGGAAATTTGCTTCTCAAAATTTGGAAATTTGCTTCTCAAAATTTGGAAATTTGCTTCTCAAAATTTGGAAATTTGCTTCTCAAAATTTGGAAATTTGCTTCTCAAAATTTGGAAATTTGCTTCTCAAAATTTGGAAATTTGCTTCTCAAAATTTGGAAATTTGCTTCTCAAAATTTGGAAATTTGCTTCTCAAAATTTGGAAATTTGCTTCTCAAAATTTGAAAATTTGCTTCTCAAAATTTGGAAATTTGCTTCTCAAAATTTGGAAATTTGCTTCTCAAAATTTGGAAATTTGCTTCTTAAAATTTGAAAATTTGCTTCTCAAAATTTGGAAATTTGCTTTTCAAAATTTGGAAATTTGCTTCTCAAAATTTGGAAATTTGCTTCTCAAAATTTGGAAATTTGCTTCTCAAAATTTGGAAATTTGCTTCTCAAAATTTGGAAATTTGCTTCTCAAAATTTGGAAATTTGCTTCTTAAAATTTGAAAATTTGCTTCTCAAAATTTGGAAATTTGCTTTTCAAAATTTGGAAAATTGCTTCTCAAAATTTGGAAATTTGCTTCTCAAAATTTGGAAATTTGCTTCTCAAAATTTGGAAATTTGCTTCTCAAAATTTGGAAATTTGCTTCTCAAAATTTGGAAATTTGCTTCTCAAAATTTGGAAATTTGCTTCTCAAAATTTGGAAATTTGCTTCTCAAAATTTGGAAATTTGCTTCTCAAAATTTGGAAATTTGCTTCTTAAAATTTGGAAATTTGCTTCTCAAAATTTGGAAATTTGCCTCTCAAAATTTGGAAATTTGCTTCTCAAAATTTGGAAATTTGCTTCTCAAAATTTGGAAATTTGCTTCTCAAAATTTGGAAATTTGCTTCTCAAAATTTGGAAATTTGCCTCTCAAAATTTGGAAATTTGCTTCTCAAAATTTGTCCGACTCAGAGTCTTATTTGTCCGACCGAAGGTCGGCCTAATGATACTGCTTGGCCGGAGTTTTTAAACACGTTTGTGTGAACTCAGAAAGAAATTACTGTTTTAGAAAATGTAGGGCCTTTTTCGCTTTGTCTCTCTAATCAGCAACAGCTTCATTATGTTTCGCTAAAGAACAATAGTTTGTCAAAGCGCATTGAATGTCAGCCAAAGAATACTTCTTTTTAAGGCAATGCAAATTCCACTAAAAGATTTATAAATGATGGAAATATAATTCTTTTCGAATTACTATTTTGGTTTTGTGAGATATTATTTATGAAAGGAATTCTTGGAATTGCCATTCAAATGCCAAAAATTTAATGGATTGATTATTCAGGTTCTCAGTATTGAAAATTCGATTTTACTTTTATCTGGAAGCCTGGCACAGGCAAAAAGTTATTAAAATTCATATTCCCAAAGTGCAAATAGGCGGAGTAACTAAGGGATGACAAAATATTTTCTAACGTTGGCTCTTTCAAGCTGTCCACTTAAAATAATGTCCGTTCTCCCAAGATCGCAACCTATGCATTATTTCAACTACTCAATAATTATTTAAGATTTAGTAAAAATCATTGTAATAGAAGCTCAAAATTTACTTTACATTTTCTAAGGAAAATGATGGTTGGCTATCCGTATTTATTGGTTTAAATCTGTAATTTTAAATGTACTTGGTTTGTGTTTTACTTCAAGTTGAGTAAATCAATAATATTGTGATAGTGAAAATGTGCAACAGAACTAATTATATACTATATCGCGTATGCTGTGGTAATGGAAAAATTTTAGCTTATTCAAATGCATCAAGTATTTGACTCCCCACTTTTGCATTATAACTTTAGTTTGAATGAAAGTCATACATCGCACGACGAATAAAATGCATTGTATAATACAAAATTAAATTCTACTGTAATAATAACAATAGGTCGATAAATATCGTAGTTCAATAACTGGATATTCCGGCTTTCAGCAGGAAAATAAATAATATATTGTTGTACATGTTCATAAAAATTTGTATGCATTATTCGATGTATAAAAAAACAACCATAAAAATAAGATTCAGTACATAAAAATAAGATTGTTTCTAAATTTGACATTTTGCATAGTCTACGAATATCCTATCAGCGTAGAAGGCGACTTATGTTAATGGATTATTTTCATTAGAAAAAATGCCTTTGCACCAGAAAGCTTCTGTTTGTTCAACATAAATATCAGCTATCTTGGACATGTCATCATCTATAAAATATTCTTTTTGTAATACGCTTTCGTTTTGATTAGAGTGAGCAAGTTATTTCTGGAACTGGAGAAAATATATTAAAAACATACTAATCAGAAATAGTAAATTTGCAAAATTTGCTTCTCAAAATTTGGAAAATTGCTTCTCAAAATTTGGAAATTTGCTTCTGCAAATTTGGAAATTTGCTTCTGCAAATTTGGAAATTTGCTTCTGCAAATTTGGAAATTTGCTTCTGCAAATTTAGAAATTTGCTTCTCAAAATTTGGAAATTTGCTTCTCAAAATTTGGAAATTTACTTCTCAAAATTTGGAAATTTGCTTCTCAAAATTTGGAAATTTGCTTCTCAAAATTTGGAAATTTGCTTCTCAAAATTTGGAAATTTGCTTCTCAAAATTTGGAAATTTGCTTCTCAAAATTTGGAAATTTGCTTCTCAAAATTTGGAAATTTGCTTCTCAAAATTTGGAAATTTGCTTCTCAAAATTTGGAAATTTGCTTCTCAAAATTTGGAAATTTGCTTCTCAAAATTTGAAAATTTGCTTCTCAAAATTTGGAAATTTGCTTCTCAAAATTTGGAAATTTGCTTCTCAAAATTTGGAAATTTGCTTCTTAAAATTTGAAAATTTGCTTCTCAAAATTTGGAAATTTGCTTTTCAAAATTTGGAAATTTGCTTCTCAAAATTTGGAAAGAACCACGCACTTTGCTTACCGCCTTTGGGTCCCAGTCGGGAGCGCCATGTTTTTTATATGTTGTTACCATAGGCATGGGGAGCAAAAATGACCATTGACATGACATGTGGGTGGCGACCGTTTGGCCGGTATGGGTGGTCAAAGTTGACATATCGGTTTCCTTATAACACCCATCAAGTGACATATCAATCGAAAGGGCTCAACTTCCCGGTTTCAAAAATACTAGTTTCATGACCCTGAATACCACGGGTCAAAAGCTGTTGATCAAAAGCCAAGTAAAAGTCACGTTTTGGTGAAATAAAATGACAAAACATGTTCTATTTGATTTACAAACATTTCCAGTTTGCTTATAAAGACTTATATAACCTACTTTCTTTCATATGTAGACCACCAGTGACATGACCTTGGATTGCAGGTCAACGTCACCACATTGGTTTATAATGTAATGATGACTATGATGTATATCATGTGACATATCAATCAGAAGCGGTAGGCTTCCAAAGTTCAAAAGTACTAGTTTTATGACCCTGAACACCACTGGTTAAAAGTTATTGACAGAAAAATGTCATAAGTCAATTTTTAGTAATATAAACTGGCAATTCAGTGTCATTTAGCTTGTTCATTTTCAATTCGCACATAACAGCAGCACTATGTCACACCACTTAATTCTCTACACATGTAGCGTACCAGTGACGTGACCTCTGATTTACGACAATGTCACCATGACGCTTTCACGGTGACATATGATGTGACATATCAATCAAAAGGACTATGCTTCCTCGTTTCAAAAATAGTAGTTTCGTGTCCACGAATACTACCGGTAAAACGGTATTGAACAAAGACGTTAAAAGACACGTTTCGGTAAAGTATACTGATAATGAAAGTTCAGGTAGCGTTGTACACATTTCCTGTTTGCTTGCAAATGCAATTCCCTATATGTGTAGTGTACTTGTGACACATTGTCAACAGTGTGAGACGTATTGTCAAGTGTGGGTCACATGTTTCCAAGAATGGATGACATGTTTCCAAGAATGGATGACATGTTTGCAAGAATGGATGACATGTTTCCAAGAATGGATGACATGTTTCCAAGAATGGATGACATGTTTCCAAGAATGGATGACATGTTTCCATGTATGGATGACATGTTTCCAAGAATGGATGACCTGTTTCCAAGAATGAACGACATGTTTCCAAGTGTTGGGGACATCTTTCCAAGAATGGATGCCATGTTTCCAAGAATGGATGACATGTTTCGAAGAATGGATGACATGTTTCCAAGAATGGATGACATGTTTCCAAGAATGGATGACATGTTTCCAAGAATGGATGACATGTTTCCAAGAATGGATGACATGTTTCCAAGTATGGATGACATGTTTCCAAGAATGGATGACATGTTTCCAAGAATGGATGACATGTTTCCAAGGATTGATGACATGTTTCCAAAAATGGATGACATGTTTCCAAGAATGGATGACATGTTTCCAAGGATTGATGACATGTTTCCAAGAATGGATGACATGTTTCCAAGGATTGATGACATGTTTCCAAAAATGGATGACATGTTTCCAAGAATGGATGACATGTTTCCAAGGATTGATGACATGTTTCCAAGAATGGATGACATGTTTCCAAGAATGGATGACATGTTTCCAAGAATGGATGACATGTTTCCAAGAATGGATGACATGTTTCCAAGGATTGATGACATGTTTCCAAGAATGGATGACATGTTTCCAAGAATGGATGACATGTTTCCAAGAATGGATGACATGTTTCCAAGAATGGATGACATGTTTCCAAGAATGGATGACATGTTTCCAAGAATGGATGACATGTTTCCAAGAATGGATGACATGTTTCCAAGTATGGATGACATGTTTCCAAGAATGGATGACATGTTTCCAAGAATGGATGACATGTTTCCAAGAATGGATGACATGTTTCCAAGAATGGATGACATGTTTCCAAGTATGGATGACATGTTTCCAAGAATGGATGACATGTTTCCAAGTATGGATGACATGTTTCCAAGAATGGATGACATGTTTCCAAGAATGGATGACATGTTTCCAAGAATGGATGACATGTTTCCAAGAATGGATGACATGTTTCCAAGAATGGATGACATGTTTCCAAGAATGGATGACATGTTTCCAAGAATGGATGACATGTTTCCAAGAATGGATGACATGTTTCCAAGAATGGATGACATGTTTCCAAGAATGGATGACATGTTTCCAA
>JABJWA020000421.1:0-10000 GCA_020352615.2 Yoshiicerus persimilis | reverse complement strand
ACTAAACAATGGTAGAAAGAAATAGGGAGCAAAATGTGATGCACAATGTAAGTTTTGTTTGGGTGTGTGCAAATAGTGTGTATCAACATGATCGTGGACTGCGGAATGGTAGAAAAGAAAGGGAGGGAGAGTAGCTAAATACTAAGTTTATTGTTGTGGCAGTACTCTGGAAAATTCAATGTGAAATGATATTGCGTAACGTAAAGTAAAGTACTTGGACTACAGCACATTATGTACCATTACATTAAATTTCACTACTGTTTCTGTTCTGACTTTGTAGGCTATGCACACTATGTTCATTGAATGCATTACTTGCGGAAAGGTGTGGCATGGCATTGCAATGCACCAGAACCATACGATATTAGTAGAATGTTCAAGTTGAAACGCAGGAGAAAGTCAGTGAAAGGAGACGACACAGCTGCTTACACAAATACACCATTATAAAGTGTACGGGAGAAGTTAATGTTACTAGTAACGTATACAAAACGCTATTTTCCTCAGCTAACTCTAATATTGCAATCCACAATACAAACAAACATTTAGCAAAACTTTCATCACTTAGTAGTACAAGAGCCAAACTCATTTTCAGTTGAGCACTTGTAATGTTCCCAAATCAGGCATTTTGTAAAATGCCTAGGCATTTTTATGAATGCCTGAAAAAATCCCGGATATTTCCATTTAGTCGAGGCATTTATGTAAAAACCTAGGCATAAGGGAAAAAAGGTGAACAAGTTGTTAGTAAAGTGCATAGAATTTTACATAAATGCCTAGGCTAAACGGAAATAGCCGGACTATTTTCAGGCATTTATAGAAATGCCTGATTTGACTAATTACCGCTAACAGATACATTTACTTTGACTATATGCTATGTAGGAACATAAGAAATTGTACTTTTGCATTTACCATATTGTGGGTGCTATACTTCAGCACCCGTCCATTCTCACTATATACTATAGCACCAGTCCATTCACCTTGGGATTTGAGAAAGTCAGTTGATTGGGATTGGCGGCAGTGAGTGTCGTAAAAGAGGGCGGTCGAACCATTATCGCTTAGTTTGGCTTCGGTTTTCGTGGTCACTTCTGCTTTGCTGCATCTTGACCTTTATGTTTGGTTGGAGAAGGAGTTTGTTTGAGTAGCAAGACGAGAGAGACTGACTTCGAGAGGACCCCGAGTAACATCTCCTTTTTCTAGTGTGAGATACTTGACTTGGGTATTCAATTAGATTTTTGTATTTGTATTCATTTCAACTCTTCAATTCGGAATTTGATATTTTGTTGTGTGCAATTAAGTAACACGTAAATAAATTAATAATTATTCTGAGCACATAAACTCAATTTACCACTTGACAAGTAATCATATTTATCTCCCTCTGAGTGCTACATATACGCTAGGATAGGCGTAGAGTTCTCCCCATCTGAAGTCATCCTAACATTGGAACCATTTCCCCAGATAGGAAGGCCCAGAACCACCAACATCAGTACCATCATAATTATATAACCAAGTATTATATATATATATATCCGAGAAGATCAGGTCAAGTTCTAACCGCTGCCTTTCTGCACTGTTTGGTATTAAGGTACTGTAATTATTCGCATTTTTGCAAAAACAAATACTACTTTTATGTGGACAGTGTTTCTGCAAAGACAAAATATAAAATATATTCTCTTAACCAAATCAAAAGTAATGTCAGCTGTAGAGTGTGGTATTGCTTGAAAAATTGTATGTATTTTCTTTAACTGCAAAATCAAATACCAAATACATGTTTTGTATTTGCTAAAAGTTTGCAAAGTTCAGTTTGCCATTTAACATAGGTATACATATTTGTGTGTCTTATGTGTTTAGTGTGATCCTAAGCAAAAGTAAAACAATATTACTCAACTCTTTTTATTCAAAATTCAATACCAAAGTCTCTAAATCACAGTGTTCGTGATTTTTCCTTTCACATTTGATTCAAACAATACCAAATGGTACAGAACAGGTCTCTTACATGCCAAGTTAGAGTAAAAATTAGTTTACTTCCAGGGTAAACTAAATAATTGTCAAGTGTAAATCTACAATCAAGTACAAAATTTAATTCTGTCATGGTGTATGATTAAATGCCAATTATTTTATCGTCAGTACACCATTTCTTTTCGATGAAGTAAACATCTGTTTTTCATTTCCCTATAATTCAAGTTTATGAATGAAAGTAAATATCTAAGTACCAATTAAAATCATTCCCATTCAATTAAATTACGTACATTACGTCATTTCTTTTGTTCCTTTGTTTGATACGTGAGGAAGTACAGAATGTACGTTGAGTAGGTATATAATTATACCAGTGTAACTGTAATTCAGATGCAAACCTACCTAAATAATCATATTACGAAGTATATGCTAATCTTTATTATTTGTATCTAGCTAATACCTATTTGCTTGTTTGAGTTCACCTGGACTAACACGATTACCGTTGACATACGACGTTCTACGTAAATCCTTTGTGCTTACTAAATCTTATTGCTTAATCCAGTCCTAACTACAACAAAGGTATGCAACAGCAAAAGTATATACTCTCTTGTTCTTTCTATTATCCATTTCTAAGCCGAAACTTCTTTACAGTTTTCTTATCTATGTGCAATATTGTACCTTTTCTTCACGAATTCCAATATTTTGTGCCCGAGGCAATTCAATTCAAGTACAGTATTTTATATACCGAGTACTCATTTGTAGTACACTACTATTGCAGTAGTATTTTCTTTTATGCATTTAACGCATTGTATTGTAATTACAGTCTAAACTAAAGGTATGCAAAAGTAAATTACAATTATCTCTCCCTATTACTACTTTACAGGTCGGCACTTTTCTATTCTACATATGTCTATTGTTACCACTATTCTTTTCTTCTACAAATTCATATACTTACTGCGTAACGGTATTCAACGAAATAGTAGCTTTTCTACTAACAGTATAAACTATGACAGACTTGTACCTATCTGCTATTCTTACTCCATTATGGCGGTAACATTAACAAGGTGTAGAATTTCTACAAGTATTTTAAATCTAACCTGTCTCTTTAATGTTGCCAATATCTACAAACCACCGTAATTATTAAATATAAATGGTTGCAGTAACTTCTCATAAACATATGTATTTTAAATGCAACTTTAAATCAAATTTAAATTAACAGCAGACCTTTTGTCTGTCTAATCTACATTTATATCAATTCAAATTCTCATTAAATGTCTAAGCCTTGTTAAATACAAGCATTAAAAGAAATATTCTTTGTTTCAATCAGTACAATAATACAAAGCATCGTAGCTTAAGCCATATGTCTCATTCATGCATATGCATTTTAAATATTCATTCGTTTATCTCAGTAAATAAATACTTATGCTTATGGTACCGCCCATCATATACAGACGCTCAAGTCTCTACATATTGTTCTCTTCATAGAACTTCAATTATTACAAAACTAAAAGCAACTTATACAGTTCTTTTGTCTAAATATTAAGTAGCACAGTACTACTACCCAACTTTGTCAATTTAATAGTATTCAATAATTTTCAATTGTCATATTACAATTTTAACTCAATTATGTCCCATTCCTCAATAATGGAGGAAATTCAGTCGCCACCTTCAGTGAATACTGAGACGACTTATTCAAATAATAATCACTAAGAATCATATCCTCTAATACAGAGACAAATAGGAATTCATAGAGTGCTGCGCGGTTGTTCACTCATAATCAAAGATTCCAAAATACCCTGTTTAATAGATAATGGCGCTAGCATTTCTGCTATCAGTCCCACTATGGCATATAGACTACGCAATCATAAAATACCTGATTTAGTTCACAAATTCTTCAAAGTAAAACCTTTTTACGTTCGTTTAACTATAACCAAAGCTAAACTTATACCAATTACCAAATTAATTCAAATGCGCATCACTGTCGATGAAAATGAACCACTACTCTGGCAATTTTATATTGTACCTGGTTTAAGTAACTGTCTAACTCTAGGAGTAGATTGGCTGCGCGCACAGCAAGTACGTTCACACAAACCTAAAGACATTTATGATAACTCAATAGATGTGATTGAGCATAATTCACGTGAAATTATGCTATCAATCACCAATTCACCTAAGTCTATAAACCTATCTTCAGAGAATATCGATTCTGTAAACTCAGAATCTCTAAAACCCATTTCTTCACATCACTTACGAGAGGAGCGAAAGTCTCCATCCACAAATCTTCAAACTACATTATCATGTCCAAAATCTAACACTATAGAAGTGGATGTCATTCCACCTTCTTTAATACATAGTCCACCTATCATTGAAGTCGATAATAATGTTTCGTCGCCAAGCGCGCGTCCAGATACATCTGTTCCTTCACAACAATCTCAAATTATTACTTTACCACACTGTACGGAGACAGTGAAATCACACCAACCCAATAATAGTCCTCAATCAAGTACACCAATAGTATTTGACAATAAAAATTCTCAAGCCGCTCAAATTACCAAAGACGAGCGCATTAGTATTTCACAGTCTTCTACCGCATCGCAGCATGCAGTTCGATCAAGTTCTCAATCACAAAACGTTAACAGTTTTAACGAATGGCGCGATAATTTAATTAAGGAAATTTGCCAGTCCAAAACGTCCCAAACTTCAGTAAAGTCTTTGTCCTCTGTTGAACAAGTCACAGTAATTAATGACAAATTGCCAAACGCGCCCGCTTTAATTTCCAATCAAGACGAAATAAAACCCCTATCACGTAGTCGTGTTCGACATGATTCATCGGGATATGAATCATCTTTCTCTCACAATAGCAGTTTACTAAACCATGAATCTACTGAAAATATTTCAAACTGTCCACATAGTAACGCAAATCGTTCGCCCACTAGCGCGCCAGTAAAAGATAATTTACATGCTAATTCTTTGACACTGGAAAGTAAAATTATTCACCCAAATAGTTCACCCGAACTCAGTAAAACAATTCCTTATTTGAATTCACAGTACAGCACTCCAAATGCTGGAAATATCAAACAACTTCAAAACACTTCAAACTATAAAGATGCACATTTATTTTGGTTACAACAAATGCCGACGCATCTCATCAATGCATTAGAAACGCTTGAATTAAATAGTGGACCTTACCAACAGTACACTACCAATATAGCACGATTTTCCGCTGTTAGCGCACAACATATTCGTAAATTACAAAAAGCCAGACACCCACTAAATTTAAAATCAAAACCCGTTACGTTGTTTTACGATTTCACTTGGTTTGGAACACCCCCTGAAAATGATTATTTGAAATCCAATGCCACAGCAACAGTAACAATCCTAATCGACGACGTCCTCATTCAAAGTAGATTCCATGTAATTGAAGGTTTGCCATATGACGTCATCATTGGGGCAGATCTTATTAGTAAATTCAAAATTTCTCAAAATCCGGAAACCAATGAACTGACACTAAATATTCGATAAAGGATATTACTAATTTTTATAGCCACAAAAGTCGATTTAAAGTTTTTTTTATACCCACCAAAGTCGATTTAAATTTTCTACCCACCTAAGTCGAATTTAATTCATCATTTTCTTTAAAGTCGCTCAAACCTTCGATTAAGTCTCTAATTATGTAAGTGCATTCTAATGTTCACAGGTTAATTCTCTCAGCTCACAGGGACAATTTCGCAAGGTTACGCATTGACAGCGACGACGATACGGAAATCCTAGCACTTCAAACAAATGGAGTTGAGTTTCCTTTATTCCTAACCTAAATCCTTCAATATTCATATAGAACAATTTCTAAATACTTACAAGTACGATTACTTCTTGAGAAACATCGATTGTCATTCTACTGCTTGTATCAATCACAACAATAACTTCTAACAACTTCTAAATCACAATTCAGTCCAACATACTGAATTAGTCGCTAAAATAACCCCAATGTCATTTACAACTTAGAATTTCATTTACTACTCAGCGAATTACACTGAGTCAGACGCTCAAATATATCTTCTGGATATTTCACTAAATACGGTTAAAGTCAATCTGACACCGTTTCTTTCACAAATGCTTATTCTTTAACGATCAAGCACAATAACCTTCTTAACGGAGCATTGTCAAAGTCAAACCTAAAATTTCTCTTTCTAAACATTGATAGAAATCGAGACATAAACGCTCCTTAATTGACAATCCACTACGACAACTTTAAAAGTTCTCTTTCTAAACATTGATAGAAATCGAGACATTAAACACTCCTTAATTGACAATCTACTA
Organism: Yoshiicerus persimilis; assembly: GCA_020352615.2. Lineage (NCBI taxonomy): Eukaryota > Metazoa > Arthropoda > Collembola > Entomobryomorpha > Tomoceridae > Yoshiicerus > Yoshiicerus persimilis. The sequence continues at coordinate 3,736 of JABJWA020000421.1, read as the reverse complement.
CGAAAACTTTAAAACTTCTCTTTCTATTCGTAGAAATCGAGACACTTCAATTAAACCCTTATTAACTTTGAAAATGATTTTGTTCTTACAAATACCTACCTTACCATCACCATTAAACCCATATCTTAACCTTACACTCAACTCCTCACCTTAGCTGCGTGGAGACTATTTTTGTGTATACATAAATTTCTAATGATCAAACCACTCCATTCTTCATGGCAGCGGATTATTTTTCTTCAAACCTACGAATAGAAAGGCTTATATTCATTAGGAGTATGAGTCAGATATAGTTAGTAAATAGGAATATTTTTCTCACTGTTTTTGCATGACAGTAATGTCAAAATTAAATATAGCAAGTAGTAAAATTGCATGACATGATTGTCATTTAGTAAAAATTAATATTAGATAATACGCATGAAAATAGTATCAAAGTAGCCATAAAATGTTGTACTAAATGCAGGACACATTTGTCAAAGTAAGTAGTACACTTATATAAGCGCATGCATAGAAATAGTTATTAGAATCTCTGTAATAATATATCAATATTATTCATTTGTCATATTAATTTGTTTTGAAATGCCAAGTCAAGTTTCACGAATATTTTTTGTCCACAGTCGCTCAAGTACTCCATTAATTAATAGTATTCTTTTCCTACAGACCACGTATCCTTTTTCTCCACCGACCAGGGGAATCAAGCGGGAGAAAGTTACCCCAGAGCGAAGCGGATGTGGGTGCTATACTTCAGCACCCGTCCATTCTCACTATATACTATAGCACCAGTCCATTCACCTTGGGATTTGAGAAAGTCAGTTGATTGGGATTGGCGGCAGAGAGTGTCGTAAAAGAGGGCGGTCGAACCATTATCTCTTGGTTTTAGCTTCGGTTTTCGTGGTCACTTCTGCTTTGCTGCATCTTGACCTTTATGTTTGGTTGGAGAAGGAGTTTGTTTGAGTAGCAAGACGAGAGAGACTGACTTCGAGAGGACCCCGAGTAACATCTCCTTTTTCTAGTGTGAGATACTTGACTTGGGTATTCAATTAGATTTTTGTATTTGTATTCATTTCAACTCTTCAATTCGGAATTTGATATTTTGTTGTGTGCAATTAAGTAACACGTAAATAAATTAATAATTATTCTGAGCACATAAACTCAATTTACCACTTGACAAGTAATCATATTTATCTCCCTCTGAGTGCTACATATACGCTAGGATAGGCGTAGAGTTCTCCCCATCGGAAGTCATACTATTAGTGGAACCATTTCCCCAGATAGGAAGGCCCAGAACCACCAACATCAGTACCATCATATTCTATATATATAACCAAGATAATTATATATATATCCGAGACTCTGTAAAGTAAAGTAAAATTCTACCTTAGAAAACCTGAAATTATGATATATTATCTTAAATAAGAGGTATGAAATTTTTTAATTGCCATTTTGAGAAATATTATGGGAAAATTTATATAATTAGGTAATTATAATACTTTCTTATTTCTGTGTTTACCCGCTGCGGCAAAATATCAAGCATGTGCGAACTACTGGAAGTTATTTACAACCAATCTGAAGTGTAAAATTGCAATCGATTGCTAATAAATTAATGTCCTTAACCCAATAATTCATACCTAGACTTCTGCTATCATCATTTCAATCTGGAAAACATTGCACAAGTATTGTTACGGTATGTATTTTAGTTTTCCAGTTTGAATATTAAACATTGAAGCTTCGTTCTTTATGAATAGTAAAATGTAATTGAGGTACTTAGACTTCCATCAAAGCTGTAGGTATGCTATTGTACACCGAGAACATAGTTTTGATTTTGTGATTGTTCAGAAAACCTTCTTAGAATCGGACAAGTAGACATTTCCATTAATTTGTCATGAAGTAAATACAGGTTGATGGGTTTCATATATGAAGACGTATCTCACTTCAAGTCTCTTGACACGCTTATCTTATTATATTGCCTCGTGGAATGTGTCAACGTCTGCTTCCGCTACGTTGAGGCACTTAATATTTGATTTCTTAGGAAAGGTTTCTTCAATCAAAAGGAAAAACTAATTTTAGACTCTACAAAATTACAGTTTGTTATTAGACCAATGTGAAACGCAAAGTTAAGCAAGTAGTAAACTTTCCTGTGTGGCTTCACACATATTTCTGCGTTATTTACTTGGTTAGAGAACAGTCAGTGAAAGTAAGGTAAACATTGTGAAGATTCTAAAATTAAAGGGGAAAAGGGAATATTGCCACTATTTGAGATTTCGTTTACGCAAGCATTGAATAAAGAATTAATTAACTAAATTGAAGGCCATTGTATATTTTCTGTAAGCTTTATATTTTTTGGTAAAGTGATGTTTTCTAGTATCAACTTTGCAATACGCATATACAATTACTAAGTAAACCAATAGCTCATTTTACCTTTCAACTTTTTAAATAAATTTGATAAGTTACTATATACCATCATATCTCATTTCTTTTCAATGTGGAGATTGCAAACAGTAATTTCATTTCAGGGGAAAAGATTTATTGCAGAATAAAAGCTCATCTAGGACTTATATGGTTAAAGGATTAAAAAAATTGTTACATTATTCATGCATCATCTATCATCATTAAATTAATAATTCTTTAAAAAATGTATTAAAGTATATAAAATTGGCCAATTTAGTATAAGGGTAGAACTATTAATTCGTGTTACTGTTGCAGTCATAAAATATATTCCAAACTGGATACACCGAACCGAATACAAAATTGTGAGTATAGATAACGCAAGGACATTTTGGCAATATTCTTGTAGAAGTAGTAAAAGTAAGGGAGAATGACTGCGTCCTGTTTGAGAGTATGCGTGTCAAGCAGAAAGCTAAACACATATTATTACATGATTAGGTAGGATACTCTTTACACTTGGCACAAAAGAATCTATGAATTTTATTGGCAATAGCCCATAATTTACAATAAAATTCTAGCTAGGTAGTTTTGTAATAGATGGGAAGGCGTATGAATAAAAGGCACGTTGCTAGCAGTAGGTAAGTAAGAATACTTAAATATATCGATTCCCCATCAAAATAATTCTATGGAGCGAATACTACATTGTAGCAGTAGTGCTAAAATTACAGGGTCAACTTTGCTTTTCTTAAAGCAAAGCACTACCTAAATCTAGCCAGAAAAATGTTTGTAATAGCAATCCATATATTTTTCCTTTTGTATTTGTCTACCTCAAAGTCGAAGTCACGGATCGTTTACACTGCTACCCATACGGCTCCAATCACTTTTTCTTAGTTTCTCTCTTCAGGTCAAATTTCAATTTGAATATTTTAAAGAGTCGTAAATTTTAATGAGATTTTAAATTAGTCGGGTAGATTTATTGTTTTATCACATAACAAATTTCCTTCATTGTACTGTACAAAGAAAAACGTAAAGAAATGAATATTACCAAAAGCTTAATTTTGGAAAGACCTATTTCTACACGATTATACATAGAGAATGATTTTGACAATTATGGTAAACAAAACATATCGAATATACCTCACCTTGAGCAAAATTGAAAATCGCGTTCGCATACGTCATACGTATAAGCTAATGAAACAGTTTCATTAAATTTTGATTACCAATGTATTAGTTCTGAGTATAATACAATGATATCCCTTTGCATGCATTAATAGTGTTTCAATTACTCAAACGATACTTGAATTATATTGAGATAAGCTGAACCATTAAGAGCGTATTGTGAAGTATCTCCTTG
>JABJWA020000420.1:0-10059 GCA_020352615.2 Yoshiicerus persimilis | reverse complement strand
CTGAATACGGATGCCAAGTATACGTGTAAAATTACTCGTTTCGTATTAAAATAACTTAAATTAAACTAACTAAACTATTTACTAATTATGCTACTTAACCTAAATGTAAAACTGTCGTGAGCTACATTTCCGTGCTATAGATTTGGTGCAATATTCAATTTGAAGACTTAATGCAGTTGACAGGAGTCGCAGGCAGACAGATGCAGACTGAATTTATTATAATCCGATGTAGATTGATTAATTTGTGTAGATCTAGATACGTACAAATCGTGTGTGAGATGGTATACGTGTAATTAGGTATTAAAGTAGGGGCGGAATAAAAGTCAAACAGGACAAAGTCTTGTACATAGAGTTATATGGCATTCCCTGGAAGTGTCATTCACTTGTGGGAGGAAATTGGAATGCAATAGGTCAAGTGTAAGTTACATACAATGTCATCTTGGTGAGAAACAGGATGAAGAAGTAGGTACTAGTACAATACATTGAAAATTATCATTCATCAAATAATTGCATATAAAGTGTAATATGTACAGATTTAGCATATCTAAACATTCTCGCGCCCTTGATTTAATTAAGGTAATTAATCAATTATAGTTCGGTTCCGTAAAATTAATTGAACATATACGGAGTTGACTAATCGAGACAACACAGGGTTGACATGTCGAGACTACACAGAGTTGACATATCGAGACTACACAGAGTTGACATATCGAGACTACACAGAGTTGACATATCGAGACTACACAGAGTTGACATATCGAGACTACACAGAGTTGACATATCGAGACTACACAGAGTTGACATATCGAGACTACACAGAGTTGACATATCGAGACTACACAGAGTTGACATATCGAGACTACACAGAGTTGACATATCGAGACTACACAGAGTTGACATATCGAGACTACACAGAGTTGACATATCGAGACTACACAGAGTTGACATATCGAGACTACACAGAGTTGACATATCGAGACTACACAGAGTTGACATATCGAGACTACACAGAGTTGACATATCGAGACTACACAGAGTTGACATATCGAGACTACACAGAGTTGACATATCGAGACTACACAGAGTTGACATATCGAGACTACACAGAGTTGACATATCGAGACTACACAGAGTTGACATATCGAGACTACACAGAGTTGACATATCGAGACTACACAGAGTTGACATATCGAGACTACACAGAGTTGACATATCGAGACTACACAGAGTTGACATTGAAAATTGCAAGGAGTTAGAATTGAAATCAAAATCTGCAAGGAGTTGGAATTGAAATCAAAATCTGCAAGGAGTTGGAATTGAAATCAAAAACTGCAAGGAGTTGGAATTGAAATCAAAAACTGCAAGGAGTTGGAATTGAAATCAAAAACTGCAAGGAGTTGGAATTGAAATCAAAAACTGCAAGGAGTTGGAATTGAAATCAAAAACTGCAAGGAGTTGGAATTGAAATCAAAAACTGCAAGGAGTTGGAATTGAAATCAAAAACTGCAAGGAGTTGGAATCGTAAATTGAAATCAAAAACTGCAAGGAGTTGGAATTGAAATCAAAAACTCCAATGAGATTGAATCGTAAATTGAAATCAAAAACTGCAAGGAGTTGGAATTGAAATCAAAAACTGCAAGGAGTTGGAATTGAAATCAAAAACTGCAAGGAGTTGGAATCGGAAATTGAAATCGAAAACTGCAAGGAGTTGGAATTGGAAACTGCAAGTAGTTTGAGTTTGAAACTGCAAGGAGTTTGAGTTGGAAACTGAAAGTAGTTTGAGTTTGAAACTGCAAGGAGTTGGAATTGGAAACTGCAAGTAGTTTGAGTTTGAAACTGCAAGGAGTTTGAGTTGCAAACTGCAAGGAGTTTGAGTTGCAAACTGCAAGGAGTTTGAGTTGCAAACTGCAAGGAGTTTGAGTTGCAAACTGCAAGGAGTTTGAGTTGCAAACTGCAAGGAGTTTGAGTTGGAAACTGCAAGTAGTTTGAGTTTGAAACTGCAAGGAGTTTGAGTTGGAAACTGCAAGGAGTTTGAGTTGGAAACTGCAAGGAGTTTGAGTTGGAAACTGCAAGGAGTTTGAGTTGGAAACTGCAAGGAGTTTGAGTTGGAAACTGCAAGGAGTTTGAGTTGGAAACTGCAAGGAGTTTGAGTTGGAAACTGCAAAGAGTTTGAGTTGGAAACTGCAAGGAGTTTGAGTTGGAAACTGCAAGGAGTTTGAGTTGGAAACTGCAAGGAGTTGAGTTGAGTATACTTTTGGTATGCGATTTTTAGAGTATTGGTTTGCGGTGTGTGTAGTTGAGATTTTGAGTTGCGGTACAATTCAGACAACCTAATTTATGTTACAAATATTAGATAACTCTACTAGAAATGTTTCTTTTAATTTAATCTTATCAATACTTGCTTGGAAATTATGGAAATACAAATTATCAATATTTGAATTGGATTAATTCTGATTTTCCTTAAGTAAGCCTACCTTGAGAGATAATTCCTTTACTAGCTAATCTGAATAGACTACACCTATGTTAACGCTTAGTTACCGCTAAACTACTTTGAAATGTATGATTAAGACAGATAATCAACGACTCGAATGACTAGAAAATCTGAGAAGATTTTTGACGTGACTTCAGCTATTTGATAAATAACACTGGAACTCAACTAAACATAGTCTTGGAATTGCAATTCCAACATGTTTCTCGAAAACATGGAGTACAGAAATAATTGCTAACCAACTAGAGGTGTAATAACTTTCTTAGCTAACCAGATTTCGACTACCAAATGTACTACTCGTGATATCTAGCCCTAAATGTAGTTATAAAAGTCAGAATTAATCAAATTCGCAGCATATCTTTTGTTGCATAACTGAAAAAACAATAACGCAAGATTGATTTAGATTTTACATTTTTTTTCCAAAAATGTTTTAAAACAATTATTTAGTTTACCTGAATAAAAGAAATAATAGTTTTTACTGAGGACGTTAAAAGTCTACAAATAAATATTATATGTAAATGAAACTGAAGCTATGTAATAGCATGGAAATGAAAATCTATATCAGTAGATTGGAATATTGGAGGATGGTGTCTATTGAAGAGAAATGGCAATTGACATTTGAAAATGTGGGGGTTTACATTTGAAAACGTTGTGGAGGTTTACATTTGAATACGAGTACAGAAAATACGTGAGAGACCGACATCAGAGAATACGTGAGAGACCGACATCAGAGAATACGTGAGAGACCGACATCAGAGAATACGTGAGAGACCGACATCAGAGAATACGTGAGAGACTGACATCAGAGAATACGTGAGAGACCGACATCAGAGAATACGTGAGAGACCGACATCAGAGAATACGTGAGAGACTGACATCAGAGAATACGTGAGAGACCGACATCAGAGAATACGTGAGAGACCGACATCAGAGAATACGTGAGAGACCGACATCAGAGAATACGTGAGAGACCGACATCAGAGAATACGTGAGATACCGACATCAGAGAATACGTGAGAGACCGACATCAGAGAATACGTGAGAGACCGACATCAGAGAATACGTGAGAGACCGACATCAGAGAATACGTGAGAGACCGACATCAGAGAATACGTGAGAGACCGACATCAGAGAATACGTGAGAGACTGACATCAGAGAATACGTGAGAGACCGACATCAGAGAATACGTGAGAGACCGACATCAGAGAATACGTGAGAGACTGACATCAGAGAATACGTGAAAGACTGACATCAGAGAATACGTGAGAGACCGACATCAAAGAATACGTGAGAGACTGACATCAGAGAATACGTGAAAGACTGACATCAGAGAATACGTGAGAGACCGACATCAAAGAATACGTGAGAGACCGACATCAGAGACTGCGGAAAAGTCCGACATCAGAGACTGCCGAAGAGCTAGACATCAGAGACTGCGGATGAGACCAAAATCAGAGAATTGTGCGGAGGCCAAAATCAGAGAATTCGTAGTAGACCGACATCAGAGACTGCAGAGGAGCCCGACATCAAAGACTGCGGAAAAGTCCGACATCAGAGACTGCCGACGAGCACGACATCAGAGACTACGGATGAGACCAAAATCAGAGAATTGTGCGGAGACCGAAATCAGAGAATTCGTAGGAGCTTGAGATTAAAGAATTCGGAGGAGCCCGTCATCAGAAAATGAGGAGATCATCATCAGAGAGCTCAAAGAGTTACGGAGGAGCCTGCTATCACAGAGTACGGAGGAGCCTGCCATCACAGAGTACGGAGGAGCCTGTCATCACAGAGTACGGAAGGGACTGCCATCACAGAGTACGGAGAGGCCCTACATCAGAGAGTGCGAAGGAGCCTGCCATCACGGAGTACGGATGGACCCTGTATCAGACCACACGGAGAAGCGGTGGACATCAGAACAAACGGAGAGGGTGCCCGGCATCAGGCCACACGGAGAGGGCGGCCGGCATCAGGCCACACGGAGAAGGCGGCCGGCATCAGGACACACGGAGAGGGCGGCCGGCATCAGGCCACACGGAGAAGGCGGCCTGCATCAGGACACACGGAGAGGGCGGCGGCATCAGGCCACACGGAGAAGGCGGCCTGCATCAGGACACACGGAGAGGCGGCCGGCATCAGGCACCCGGAGAAGGCGGCCTGCATCAGGACACACGGAGAGGGCGGCCGGCATCAGGCCACACGGAGAAGGCGGCCTGCATCAGGACACACGGAGAGGGCGGCCGGCATCAGGCCACACGGAGAAGGCGGCCTGCATCAGGACACACGGAGAGGGCGGCCGGCATCAGGCCACACGGAGAAGGCGGCCTGCATCAGGACACACGGAGAGGGCGGCCGGCATCAGGCCACACGGAGAAGGCGGCCTGCATCAGGACACACGGAGAGGGCGGCCGGCATCAGGCCACACGGAGAAGGCGGCCTGCATCAGGACACACGGAGAGGGCGGCCGGCATCAGGCCACACGGAGAAGGCGGCCTGCATCAGGACACACGGAGAGGGCCGCCGGCATCAGGCCACACGGAGAAGGCGGCCAGCATCAGGACACACGGAGAAGGCGGCCGGCATCAGGACACACGGAGAAGGCGGCCAGCATCAGGACACACGGAGAAGGCGGCCGGCATCAGGACACACGGAGAGGGCCGCCGGCATTAGTCAACTATGAGGTGCTCCGGCGGCGGCGGTAGCGACCGCGTCAATTGCTATGAAGTAGAATATCATCGCCGTGGCACAATTGGAGATTGCAGAGAAATGCAGCGATGGCTTTGGAGAAGTTGGAATTCCCCGTTGGACACAAGTATTGCAATTTGAAAAACAGTTGGTGGAGAAATTCCGAAAAGAGTATTGGTCCAGAAAGTCAATTCATTCAAAACGAACAACATATATTTTAAGAAGATTTGCTTTGAGGCGGATTTTAAACATGATATTTTGTCACTAACTGTTCCATTAAAATACTGAGGGAATCAACTGCCATAATAGAAATCTGAATTGCACATTTATTTCTTGTAAATTTGTCGTAGACAGTTCCTGCCCAAACAAAATAAAAAATGTCACGGATAGAAAATTCAAAATATAGAGCAGGGGTGTCTCCCAGAGAAACTGCAAGTACATTTCGAGCGAAGTCATACGGCACACTTTGTCGTACAAATATGCAGAGACTGAACACTAGTTCGTAAAAATAGCGCAGAACGAAAACTGCAAATTAATTCGTACAAATAGAGGAGAACTTAAATTGTAAATCGCAAATAATTGTTGAGAAATAACCGAGAACCGGAGCTGCAAGTAAGTTAGAGAGATGACCGAGAAACTGGAATTGCAAAATATCTTGAGAAAAACTGGAACTGCTTTATATTTTGAGACATAACCGAAAAACTGGAACTGCAATATATCTTGAGACATAACCGAAACACTGGAACTGCAAAATATTTTGAGACAACTGAGAAACTGGAACTGCAAAATATTTTGAGACAACTGAGAAACTGGAACTGCAAAATATTTTGAGACAACTGAGAAACTGGAACTGCAAAATATTTTGAGACAACTGAGAAACTGGAACTGCAAAATATTTTGAGACAACTGAGAAACTGGAACTGCAAAATATTTTGAGACAACTGAGAAACTGGAACTGCACAATATTTGAGACAACTGAGAACTGGAACTGCAAAATATTTTGAGACAACTGAGAAACTGGAACTGCAAAATATTTTGAGACAACTGAGAAACTGGAACTGCAAAATATTTTGAGACAACTGAGAAACTGGAACTGCAAAATATTTTGAGACAACTGAGAAACTGGAACTGCAAAATATTTTGAGACAACTGAGAAACTGGAACTGCAAAATATTTTGAGACAACTGAGAAACTGGAACTGCAAAATATTTTGAGACAACTGAGAAACTGGAACTGCAAAATATTTTGAGACAACTGAGAAACTGGAACTGCAAAATATTTTGAGACAACCGAGAAACCGAAAACCTGGAACTGGGCATTGTTTTGAGAACCGAAATACTGGAAAGTGTAACGTCACTGCAAACTCTCGTGGAAAGAGCCGAGCAAAGAAGATCACAATGAAAATTCCCGTAAGGAACAAGTACTGTTGGACACTAAAAACTCTTGTGCAAAGAGTTGAGAATAATACACAGGGTACGCACTTCACCTGAAAAGATGAATGGTAAGAACAGTACACCGAGTCACTTCAGTGAGAGGAGTCACACTGCAAACTATTTTGAAGAAAACAGTCGACAACTAGAACTGCAGATTATTCGTAGAAAATAACCGAGACACCAAAATTCATAGAAAATCCGAAATTGTAAGACCGGGAAACGAAAATTCACCGATGGGAGCCAAATGAATACGGATGCCAAGTATACGTGTAAAATTACTCGTTTCGTATTAAAATAACTTAAATTAAACTAACTAAACTATTTACTAATTATGCTACTTAACCTAAATGTAAAACTGTCGTGAGCTACATTTCCGTGCTATAGATTTGGTGCAATATTCAATTTGAAGACTTAATGCAGTTGACAGGAGTCGCAGGCAGACAGATGCAGACTGAATTTATTATAATCCGATGTAGATTGATTAATTTGTGTAGATCTAGATACGTACAAATCGTGTGTGAGATGGTATACGTGTAATTAGGTATTAAAGTAGGGGCGGAATAAAAGTCAAACAGGACAAAGTCTTGTACATAGAGTTATATGGCATTCCCTGGAAGTGTCATTCACTTGTGGGAGGAAATTGGAATGCAATAGGTCAAGTGTAAGTTACATACAATGTCATCTTGGTGAGAAACAGGATGAAGAAGTAGGTACTAGTACAATACATTGAAAATTATCATTCATCAAATAATTGCATATAAAGTGTAATATGTACAGATTTAGCATATCTAAACATTCATGCTAGTAGATTTGCTGTAATTTTATTTATCGTAACACAAAGTAGGTATCTCAGATGCACACTGTGCCTGCATACCTATGACATAAGACCAATAGCGTCGGCATCGACCGTAGCACTAAAGCGAAAACGGGGAATAATTATTGCGGCACCTAAATATTAGGAAAACTCCACCAAACTGTATTCCACCAAAAAATTCAAAAACTCCACCAAATAAATTATTTTCCACCAAATAAATTATTTTCCACCAAATAAATTATTTTCCACCAAATAAATTATTTTCCACCAAATAAATTATTTTCCACCAAATAAATTATTTTCCACCAAATAAATTATTTTCCACCAAATAAATTATTTTCCACCAAATAAATTATTTTCCACCAAATAAATTATTTTCCACCAAATAAATTATTTTCCACCAAATAAATTATTTTCCACCAAATAAATTATTTTCCACCAAATAAATTATTTTCCACCAAATAAATTATTTTCCACCAAATAAATTATTTTCCACCAAATAAATTATTTTCCACCAAATAAATTATTTTCCACCAAATAAATTATTTTCCACCAAATAAATTATTTTCCACCAAATAAATTATTTTCCACCAAATAAATTATTTTCCACCAAATAAATTATTTTCCACCAAATAAATTATTTTCCACCAGAATAAATAGTAGTCCACCAGAATAAATAGTAGTCCGCCAGAATAAATAGTAGTCCACCAGAATAAATAGTAGTCCACCAGAATAAATACATTTACACCAGAATAAATACTTTTGCAACAGAATTAACAAAATTAAACCAGATCAATTTATTAAAGCACCATTCAAAGTGTAATTCAGGTGACATAATTATACTGCTTGGCCGGGGTTTTTACATTAAAAGAAAATAAATGAATTATGAAAAAACTTCGCCAAGCCGTAACATGAAGCGAGCCAGAGGGCTAAAGGGAATTAATTACCTCTTTACAGAAACTTGGCCTAATCTAAATGGTTGTCCTTTAAATACTGAATGCTTCCAATATCATCCTAAAAGTTAGCTTACCGCTTCATAAAGTGGGAAATACCCCAAAAATTAGCTTTCCGCTTCATAAAGTGGGAAATACCCAAAAAATTAGCTTTCCGCTTCATAAAGTGGGAAATACCCAAAAAGTTAGCTTACCGCTTCATAAAGTGGGAAATACCCAAAAAATTAGCTTTCCGCTTCATAAAGTGGGAAATACCCAAAAAGTTAGCTTACCGCTTCATAAAGTGGGAAACACCCAAAAAGTTAGCTTACCGCTTCATATAATAAAAGGCATCCAAAATTTTGAATATATCGCTTCCCGAAAGTGGACACACCCAAAAACTATATTTTACACCTAAAAACCCTATTTGACTATCTTAGTCAATATAAAGTGGAAGCAGTGTAAAATATTTTTTACTATCCCGCTATCAAACTACTAGAAGCGGTGTACGATATTTTAGTACCCAAAACTCTATTTGGTTTTATCCAAATCGGTCAATGGCTTCAAGGGTTATGATGGTGTTCACATACGTACGTACATACGGACAGACAACACGGTTCCATTAATGAGCCTCTGGCTCGCTAAAACTAAGCAATAAGTCGTGAAAAGAAGATTGCTTTGGAGTCAGAAACTTTCTTCCGCCACTTTGTTAGTCGGATAGCACTAAAATTTACATTTGTTTTTGATAAATGCTGAAAAACCGCTGCGTAAAATTTGGAATGCCTTTTCAAAAACTTTTAAGGTCTTGCTAATGGCCTGCCTGCCTGCCCAGATTCACAAACGAAATGCAAGGTGTGTAATAGCACTGCTTGTGCTTGACCCGAGTTTTCACCTATCAAATAAAATGTAAACCCAAAGAATATCAATTCTGCATTCACATAGGTGTAAACAGACACACAAAACGGTTCTTAAGTGAGCATCTGGCTAGCTAAAATGTTGATAATGTGGGTTGCTTTCATTATTCTTGTGCAATATAATTTATTTTTTCGCAATACTATTTATACTCACGCAATGCTATTTATTGTCATGAAATGCTATTTATTGTGGTGGAATACTATTTATTCTGGTGGAATACTGTTTATTCTGGTGGAATACTATTTATTCTGGTGGAATACTATTTATTCTGGTGGAATACTATTTATTCTGGTGCAAAACTATTTATTTTGGTGGAATACTATTTATTCTGGTGGAATACTATTTATTCTGGTGCAAAACTATTTATTTTGGTGGAATACTATTTATTCTGGTGGAATACTATTTATTCTGGTGCAAAACTATTTATTTTGGTGGAATACTATTTATTCTGGTGCAAAACTATTTATTCTGGTGGACTACTATTTATTCTGGTGCAAAACTATTTATTTTGGTGGAATACTATTTATTCTGGTGCAAAACTATTTATTCTGGTGGACTACTATTTATTCTGGTGCAAAACTATTTATTTTGGTGGAATACTATTTATTCTGGTGCAAAACTATTTATTCTGGTGGACTACTATTTATTCTGGCGCAAAACTATTTATTCAGGTGGAATACTATTTATTCTGGTGGTGTTTCCTTTTTCTGGTGGTGTTTCCTTTTTCTGGTGGGATTTTTATTTATTTAGGTGGGATTTTTCGTTAAATTAGGTGGAGCGTTAATTGACACCCA
>JABJWA020000419.1:0-10082 GCA_020352615.2 Yoshiicerus persimilis | reverse complement strand
AGCCTAAAAAGGTGAAGTAGTTTAAGCAGTAGAAGGAGAAGTGTGAGGGATGTAGATAAGTAGTTCACGGCGGAGTGATAACGACAGGATTAATCCATTGGGGTATTTTAAAAGGTCTAATATGGTAAGCTGATTAAGAGAGTATAAAATATGAAGAGATAAAGAAGTGAAAAGAGACGATGATAAGAAGGGATATAACGTAGGTGCCTTCCGAGTAAGTGATGAAGTTAAATATAATCTTCTTAAACAAATAATGAGCTTAGGAATATTGTTAAGTTGAAGAGTAAAAGAGTCAAGGTAATTAAGGAACTTAAGATGAATGTTAGGTAGGAACATATAAGGTGTGTATTGAGTAGTGAAAGATAATAGGAATGAGGATAGCGTGAATAAGACGGGAATTGATTAGAGAGAGCGAGATGAATAGGAAAGAAGATAAGAGGTAATAGTCATAATGTTTGACGATAATAATAATGACCGGTATCGAGAGAATAAAACCTTAAATTATAATGAAGTTTTAGTGAGGAAAGTTGCTGACGTAGAAAGTAACGATAAGGTGAGATATAACTTTGAATTAGAATGAAGTTAAGATTAGGGGAATGGTCGAGGTTATAGATGACGACAATGTGAGACGAGGAATAAGATATAAAGTCGTAATAATGAGAAGAATAAGTAGGAAAGAGTTATTGACGATGGTGAGGTGAAACCTAGTTGTATAGAGAGGAGACGTTATATGTAATGTTAATGGAGAAGTAAACATCTTAAAACTAAGAAGGAGGAATAGGGTGTGCTATCAGGATAAAATATCTAGAGAGCCTAGAATAGACGAGAGAATAGAGCATGTCCGTAAGATGAATAATAAAATAAAATAGAGGGTTGTTGACGTAGAAACGAGTCGTGCTTAAGGGTTGGATTGATGAGGAGATAATGTAGAGATATAGACGGTAATAGAGAGTAATGATGAGGAATCATATGACTATGACAAAGAGTGATGACGATTGATATATATACAAGTGTATAAATAATATGATGAGAAATGATGATACTTATGTTAATATGATGATGAGAGTGATGATGTTTATATTATAATGATGATGAGAATGACGATGTCTATATTACTATGACGATGATAATGATGATGTATATATTATAATGATGATGAGAATGACGATGTCTATATTATTTTGATGATGAGAATGATGATGTTTATTTATGAAGACGATGAGAATGATGACGGTGTGTTTTGCATTGATGTTGTGCATATTAGGGAGAGTCTTGCATTTATGAATGTGAATTCATGATGACGTGATGATGTGTAATACCTGATGAGTCTGTCACCATGCATGCATATAGAGTCGTGTCTAGGAATTATGAAGATGAAATGACGACGAAAGTCCAGTAACATATCTCTGGCAATTTATGACGACGAAAGTCCAGTAACATATCTCTGGCAAATTATGACGACGATAGGTGTGGTACCACATTCATATAGGTCTTAGGGTGAGTCCATATGCACTTAAATGATGATACTTATACTTGGTGTTTTTAAGTGTGAATTGAGTGAGATGATGATATGTATGATTGATTGAGAAGAATATAATAAATGTTGATGATCGTATGACAACAGAATATTGTTATTGATGTATTATAATGTTGTGCGTGCTTTTCCCTAATATTATGTTATGGCAGGATTTCTCACCCCATTATTGTTGTTGTGTTGTTTTCTTTGTGGTGATTGTACTCCGGGTACAGACACTCAGGTTGAGGAAGTTTAGCTGTGGGACGACTTAGAAGGTGGAGATGGAATACGTCTTCCGTCTAGTTTTCATTTTATTTAGTATTCGATTAAGCATGTAGTCGCTACGAGCTCTGATTCTTGTAACACCAGGGTGGGGGTTGACGTTGAATTATTTGTTTTTAGTCGAAAACTTGGAACTATTGTTATTTCTATTTATGATGTTGAATAACAAGGATAATCTATATTAATGCAATCAATGAAATGTTTTCTGCTGTTGAAATTATTATTTAAAGAAAGTGTTTTTGTTATATGTGATATATTGACGAGTTTTGTAACATCCTCTTTATTAAATATATAATTATTATTTAATAATTATCGTCGGAAATAGGGTGTTACATAGTTGGTATCAGAGCAGGTCGGTCCATCCGGCCTAGGTTTTATAATCTGTGTTATGTCCCACAGACGGCATGTGTGCAGACACTGTCGATGTCAGATTCTGTTAATAGTTGTTTAGCTATTGATGAGGATGGTTAGAGGGAGATAGTCGAGCGAGTCTGTCACTACAAGAGTGCTAGAGAGAAGGAAGGTAAGAATCAGGAGTGTAGTAAGCCTTGTGAGGTTCCGACTGATGAGAAGGGTGGAAGTTTCAACACGAGGTTGCGAGTATGAAAGGTACAAGTGGGGGAGACACTCCGGCTCGTCAGAGATGTTTCAACGGTGGTGCCGTTTCAGAAGAGAAGTTTAAGTCTTCGAGTGAGAAGTTAAACGTCATGGTGATCAACCTCGGAGTTAGATTAGGTGCTAGAGTATGGGTTGAAGAATATGGAGCATGAGTTCGGTATTGAGACTTAACAAGTTAGGATGGTGGTATGAGTTGAGAATTTTTGGTTCGACCTTGTAAGTGTAAGTGTGGGTGAATAAGTTGTAGCAGAATGATGGTGTGGTTTAGATTAGTTATTAGCTGGGATGAAAATCATTTGGCGGGACGTGTTTCAGATGGATAGTCATAAGATGTTAAAGAGAAGGTATTTTGGAGGACGTAGATTAGATGGTATTCACTTACAGATGAGGATATAAGTTTAGATCAGTTGAATTATCCTAGTAGGAGTGAAGTGTAGACGACCTTTAGTTGTATTTTAAGCTTTCATATGATTATTAAAGGATAGGTTGAGCGGTTGATTGGGGTATGTCAAGAATAGACCAAATGGTGAAGTACTATAGGGCCACATGAATGTTCGAAGGATTAATATGTAACAGGTAACTAGTTGTATGTTGAGGATGGATGACGCGTGAAGGTGTAGACGGTAGCTAGTTGATTTTTATTAGTTTAGGATCTGGATTTCTAAGACTGAATATGAACTGGAGGAGTAAAGAATGAGTATAGGAGGGTAGAATCGGATGAGGAAGTTTTATCCAGAGCAGTTACCTTCGAGTAATTTTCGAGGACGAAAATCTGTTAAGTGGGGGAGAGTTTTAACACCCCAATTTATATTTTAAGTAATTCAATAAATTTTAATAGGTGTGGCGTGGTGAATATTATTATTAATGCTGTTTTATTTGAATGTGATGTAAATGTTGAGAGGGTTGAATTATATTGGTGAATTAATTTATGATACCAGAATTTAAATAATATAGAAAGAGAATTGAAAAACAAGTAGAAAAGAGTAGGAGGTGTAGAAAATAGGTTTTTAATAAGTGGGGGAGGGGAAAAGCAAAAGAATAGTGAATAGAAGAGGAAAGTTATATGAAGAGTGGCTGGACCAAATATAAATAAGGGTTTTGGGAAATTAGAAGTCAGTTTTGCTGAACGTAGAAACAGAGAGAAGAGCAGCAGTCAGAGAAAGGAAAACCTAGCTACAACGAAGTCAAGCCAAACCAGAGATTTCAGAGGAATCGAGGTAAGGGGAGAATCTTTGCACTTTAGGGTATCTTAATATATGATGGGGGGTGTTTAATTCTTAAGATGATGTTGTCTGTTATGATGTGAGATTGTGATGAGAGATTGATGATGGACGAATGTAAAGACGAGGTTGAATATTTAAAATTAAGTGAAAACTAGTTTAGGTTTCGAATAGAGGATTGACCATGAAGAGAGTGTGTGAATCAGTAGGTTAATGGAAAATTAGTGTTTGAATGATAGGGTAACCTTAGGTGATGTTTAGGGACGAATTGGGTGAGTTGGGGGGTCGAAATCAGAGCCGGGGAAGCTCCCATGGTGGAAAATTCACAAAATCGTTCGTTCTGATGCTGCACATGGACATCGTGCCACGATTTGGCAAAGCGATTTTCTGCAAAATCGGCACGATTTGAGATCGTGCACGATTTTGAACCAACTTTTTACCATGTTTTCCGAATTGAGCTTAGGTGTCTTCATGAAAGTTGTAGATATGGATGTTAGCTTTCATGTGGCTTTGGAGTGACCTCATTTAGACATCCACAACTTGAGTTATGGTCAAATTACTACACATGGGTCAGCACGGTCGTGCACTCTGCCCAGGTTTAGGAAACGAAACATTTCCACCCTCTCTGTCCCGAATTGGATTTAGGTCCCTTCATGAAAGTTGTAGATATAGATGTCAGCTTTCATTTCCTTTGGTTTGAATCCATTTAGATCTCTAGAACTTGAGTTATGAATAAAATATTGTACCTGGGTCATGCTGCGATATTCATAGTAAGTCTAAGAAAGCTTTTCAGCTGAACCTAAAAGCGTATCTAGGTCGAAGCTATAGATAATTGAAGGGAGTCTAGTCTGGTGTGTTAAGGGTAGTCCCCAACCCTTAACGAATAATACATGAAGAACTTGAGTGTGTTTAGGTATAAATAGAGAGTAGTGAAGCGCTTAGATAATGAAGTTGCTAATGACGTTGACTACTGAGATATAGATATGATGAGTTGGTGAAGCATACTCGTAATGATGTGATTATATAATGATGTGAGTGACGATAGTATATTCATGAGACACGTTTCTTATGCTGATGATGTGAATAACGCGATATGTTTGTCCCGTGTTGTGAAAATAGGAAGAGTTTGCATCTATGACTGTAAGCTGTTGTTGATGTGTTGACATTAATACTTGATGAGTCTTGAGCCTAAAAAGGTGAAGTAGTTTAAGCAGTAGAAGGAGAAGTGTGAGGGATGTAGATAAGTAGTTCACGGCGGAGTGATAACGACAGGATTAATCCATTGGGGTATTTTAAAAGGTCTAAATGGTAAGCTGATTAAGAGAGTATAAAATATGAAGAGATAAAGAAGTGAAAAGAGACGATGATAAGAAGGGATATAACGTAGGTGCCTTCCGAGTAAGTGATGAAGTTAAATATAATCTTCTTAAACAAATAATGAGCTTAGGAATATTGTTAAGTTGAAGAGTAAAAGAGTCAAGGTAATTAAGGAACTTAAGATGAATGTTAGGTAGGAACATATAAGGTGTGTATTGAGTAGTGAAAGATAATAGGAATGAGGATAGCGGTGAATAAGACGGGAATTGATTAGAAGAGAGCGAGATGAATAGGAAAGAAGATAAGAGGTAATAGTCATAATGTTTGACGATAATAATAATGACCGGTATCGAGAGAATAAAACCTTAAATTATAATGAAGTTTTAGTGAGGAAAGTTGCTGACGTAGAAAGTATCGATAAGGTGAGATAATAACTTTGAATTAGAATGAAGTTAAGATTAGGGGAATGGTCGAGGTTATAGATGACGACAAATGTGAGACGAGGATTAAGATATAAAGTCGTAATAATGAGAGGGATAAGTAGGAAAGAGTTATTGACGATGGTGAGGTGAAACCTAGTTGTATAGAGAGGAGACGTTATATGTAATGTTAATGGAGAAGTAAACATCTTAAAACTAAGAAGGAGGAATAGGGTGTGCTATCAGGATAAAATATCTAGAGAGCCTAGAATAGACGAGAGAATAGAGCATGTCCGTAAGATGAATAATAAAATAAAATAGAGGGTTGTTGACGTAGAAACGAGTCGTGCTTAAGGGTTGGATTGATGAGGAGATAATGTAGAGATATAGACGGTAATAGAGAGTAATGATGAGGAATCATATGACTATGACAAAGAGTGATGACGATTGATATTATATACAAGTGTATAAATAAATATGATGAGAAATGATGATACTTGCGTTAATATGATGATGAGAGTGATGATGTTTATATTATAATGATGATGAGAATGATGATGTCTATATTACTATGACGATGAGAATGATGATGTATATATTATAATGATGATGAGAATGACGATGTCTATATTATTATGATGATGAGAATGATGATGTTTATTTATGAAGACGATGAGAATGATGACGGTGTGTTTTGCATTGATGTTGTGCATATTAGGGAGAGTCTTGCATTTATGAATGTGAATTCATGATGACGTGATGATGTGTAATACCTGATGAGTCTGTCACCATGCATGCATATAGAGTCGTGTCTAGGAATTATGAAGATGAAATGACGACGAAAGTCCAGTAACATATCTCTGGCAATTTATGACGACGAAAGTCCAGTAACATATCTCTGGCAAATTATGACGACGATAGGTGTGGTACCACATTCATATAGGTCTTAGGGTGAGTCCATATGCATTTAAATGATGATACTTATACTTGGTGTTTTAAGTGTGAATTGAGTGAGATGATGATATGTATGATTAGTTGAGAAGAATATAATAAATGTCGATGATCGTATGACGACAGAATATTGTTATTGTTGTATTATAATGTTGTGCGTGCTTTTCCCTAATATTATGTTACGGCAGGATTTCTCACCCCTTTGTTGTTGTTGTGTTGTTTTCTTTGTGGTGATTGTACTCCCGGGTACAGACACTCAGGTTGAGGAAGTTTAGCTGTGGGACGACTTAGAAGGTGGAGATGGAATACGTCTTCCGTCTAGTTTTCATTTTATTTAGTATTCTATTAAGCATGTAGTCGCTACGAGCTCTGATTCTTGTAACACCAGGGTTGGGGTTGACGTTGAATTAATTTGTTTTTAAGTCGAGAACTTGGAAATATTGTTATTTCTATTTATGATGTTGAATAACAAGGATAATCAATATTAATGCAATCAATGAAATGTTTTCTGCTGTTGAAATTATTATTTAAAGAAAGTGTTTATGTTATATGTGATATATTGACGAGTTTTGTAACATCCTCTTTATTAAATATATAATTATTATTTAATAATTATCGTCGGGAAATAGGGTGTTACATAGTTGGTATCAGAGCAGGTCGGTCCATCCGGCCTAGGTTTTATAATCGTGTTATGTCCCCACAGACGGCATGTGTGCAGACACTGTTGATGTCAGATTCTGTTAATTGTTGTTTAGCTATTGATGGTGGTTAGAGGGAGATAGTCGAGCGAAGTCTGTCACTACAAGAGTTCGAGAGAGAATGAGGGTAAGAATCAGGGGCGTAGTAAGCTTTGTAAGGTTCCGGCTGATGAGGAAGGGTGGAAGTTTCAACACGAGGCTGCGAGTAGGAAAAGGTACAAGTGGGGGAGACACTTCGGCTCGTCAGAGATGTTTAACGGGTGGTGCCATTTCAGAAGAGAAGTTTAAGTCTTTGAGGTGAGAAGTTAAACGATATGGTAATAAACCTCGGAATTAAATTAGTGCTAGAGTTGGGTTGAAGGAATATGGAGCATGAGTTTGGTATTGAGACTTAACAAGTTAGGTTGGTGGTATGAGTTGAGAATTTTTGGTTCGACCTTGTAAGTGTAAGTGTGGGTGAATAAGTTGTAGCAGAATGATGGGTGTGGTTTAGATTAGTTATTAGCTGGGATGAAAATCATTTGGCGGGACGTGTTTCAGATGGATAGTCATAAGATGTTAAAGAGAAGGATATCTTTGGAGGACGTAGATTAGATGGTATTCACTTACAGATGAGGAATATGAGTTTAGATCAGTTGAATTATCCTAGTAGGAGTGAAGTGTAGACGACCTTTAGTTGTATTTTAAGCTTTCATATGAATTATTAAAGGATAAGTTGAGCGGTTGATTGGGGTATGTCAAGAATAGACCAAATGGTGAAGTACTATAGGGCCACATGAATGTTCGAAGGATTTAATATGTAACAGGTAACAGTTGTATGTTGAGGATGGATGACACGTGAAGGTGTAGACGGTAGCTAGTTGATTTTTATTAGTTTAGGATCTGGATTTCTAAGACTGAATATGAACTGGAGGAGTAAAGAATGAGTATAGGAGGGTAGAATCGGATGAGGAAGTTTTATCTAGAGCAGTTACCTTCGAGTAATTTTCGAGGACGAAAATCTGTTAAGTGGGGGAGAGTTGTAACACCCCAATTTTATATTTTAAGTAATTCAATAAATTTTAATAGGTGTGGCGTGGTGAATATTATTATTAATGCTGTTTTATTTGAATGTGATGTAAATGTTGAGAGGGTTGAATTATATTGGTGAATTAATTTATGATACCAGAATTTAAATAATATAGAAAGAGAATTGAAAAACAAGTAGAAAGAGTAGGAGTGTAGAAAATAGGTTTTTAATAAGTGGGGAGGGGAAAAGCAAAAGAATAGTGAATAGAAGAGGAAAGTTATATGAAGAGTGGCTAGACCAAATATAAATAAGGGTTTTGGGAAATTAGAACTCAGTTTTGCTGAACGTAGAAACAGAGAGAAGAGCAGCCGTCAGAGAAAGGAAAACCTAGCTACAACGAAGTCAAGCCAACCAGAGATTTCAGAGGAATCGAGGTAAGGGGAGAATCTTTGCACTCTAGGGTAATCTTAATATTGAGAAGGATAAATATAGTAACAGGTAACAGTGTATGTTGAGATGGATGACACGTGAAGGTGTAGACGGTAGCTAGTTGATTTTATTAGTTTAGGATCTGATTTTTAAGACTGAAGATGAACTGGAGGAGTAAAGAATGAGTACTAGGAGGGTAGAATCGGATGAGGAAGTTTGATCCAGAGCAGTTACCTTTCGAGTAATTTTCGAGGACGAAAATCTGTTAAGTGGGGGAGAGTTGTAACGCCCCAATTTTACATTTAAGTAATTCAATGAGTTTTATAGGTGTGGCGTGGTGAATATTAATATTGAATGCTGTTTTATTTGAATGTGATGTAAATGTTGAGAGGGTTGAATTATATTGGTGAATTAATTTATGATACCAGAATTTAAATAATATAGAAAGAGAATTGAAAACAAGTAGAAAAGAGTAGGAGGTGTAGAAAATAGGTTTTTAATAAGTGGGGGAGGGGAAAAGCAAAAGAATAGTGAATAGAAGAGGAAAGTTATATGAAGAGTGGCTGGACCAAATATAAATAAGGGTTTTGGGAAATTAGAAGTCAGTTTTGCTGAACGTAGAACAGAGAGAAGAGCAGCAGTCAGAGAAAGGAAAACCTAGCTACAACGAAGTCAAGCCAACCAGAGATTTCAGAGGAATCGAGGTAAGGGGGAGAATCTTTGCACTTTAGGGTATCTTAATATATGATGGGGGTGTTTAATTCTTGAAGATGATGTTGCTATGATGTGAGATTGTGATGACATATTGATATGAACGAATTAAAAGATGTAGGAAGATTAGAATTGTGAAAACAAATGGTTAGGTTTTGATTAGAGAATTTAACATGTGAATGGTGGTTGAATTAATGGATGGTGTGAAAATTAGTGTTTGGATGATAGGGTAACCCTAGGTAATGTTTCCTAACGAATTGATGATCATTGGGTGGAAACGGGATGTATAGCCAAATAGGGAGCAAGTTCGAGGGCAAAACGCTGTTTGTCTGGGTTCTAGAACTGTTCCAAATCGTGCCACGATGGGGGACATCGTGCCACGATATTCCAGTGGCAAAAACCCTTTTTCAAGCTGTCACCATCGTGCCACGACTTGCAGAATCGTGACGATCGATATTGAACACAACTTTTTGACCATGTTCTTCTCCGAATTGAGCTTAGGTGTCTTCATGAAAGTTGTAGATATGGATGTTAGCTTTCACTTGGCTTTGGAGTGACCTCATTTAGACATCTACAACTTGACTTATGATCAAATTACTACACATGGGTCAGCACGGTCGTGCACTATGCCCAGGTTTAGGAAAACAAACATTTCCACCCTCTCTCTGCCCGAATTGGATTTAGGTCCCTTCATAAAGTTGTTAGATATAGATGTCAGCTTTCATTTCCTTTGGTTTGAATCCATTTAGATCTCTATAACTTGAGTTATGACTAAAACACCATGCATGGGTCATGCTGCAGTCTTCATGAAATTTCAGCACAATCTTTTCAGTGAACTCTAAAACATCTATGAAAGCAATAGTTAGTTTAAGCAAGCCGTTAATGTGTGAAGTGAAAGTAGGAATCCTTAAA
>JABJWA020000418.1:0-10111 GCA_020352615.2 Yoshiicerus persimilis | reverse complement strand
GAATTAACAACAATGCAAATATATCACTTTTGAAAAAAACTAGTAAAGAATTGTTCAACCTCTTATACATTAACTAGAAAACCACCCGTCCTACGGACGGGGCCGTCACAATATCTAGCGATAACCAAATATTGTGTGTGTGTGTCTTTATTGAATAAACTAATTGTCTTAAGGTCTAGAATTCAAAGCTATGTTATGCCTTTAAAGTATTTCTCTTCGTAAGTACAGTTTCCATAAAAAAATTTCCCGTCGTAAATGCAGCTTCCCTAAACGGAAGAAATTCTCCCGCAGTAATTGCAGTTTCCATAAAAGAAATAAATTCTCCCGTCGTAAATGCAGTTTCCATTGAAGGAAAAAATTCTGCCGTCCTAATGCAGTTTCCATAAAATAAAAAATTCTCCCGTCGTAAGTACAGCATCCCTAAAAGAAAATATTCCCCCGTCGTAAATGCAGCTTCCCTAAGAGAAAATATTCTCCCGTCGTAAATGCAGCATCCCTAAGAGAAGATATTCTCCCGTCGTAAATGCAGCTTTCCTAAAAGAAAATATTCTCCCGTCGTAAATGCAGCTTCCCTAAGAGAACATGTTCTCCCGTCGTAAATGCAGCTTCCCTAAGAGAACATGCTCTCCCGTCGTAAATGCAGCTTCCCTAAGATAAAATATTCTCCCGACGTAAATGCAGATTACCTAAGAGAAAATATTCTCCCGTCGTAAATGTAGCTTCCCTAAGAGAAAATATTCTCCCGTCGTAAATGCAGCTTTCCTAAGAGAAAATGTTCTTCCGTCTTAAATGCAGCTTCCCTAAGAGAAGATATTCTCCCGTCGTAATATATGCAGCTTCCACAAAAAAAGTAGAGGAAGAAGAAGCGAAGACAGTATACGGGGTGACGATGACAGCACACGACACGGTAGGTTGTTGACAAAAGGAAGGGACAGGTAGTATGCAATGCATATGGTTTTGGTTTTGGTGCACTGTGATCACATTCACCACTTCGCATAATACAGTAATACTGCAAACCTGTTGTTGTGAAAATAGAAGCAGACGGTTTGTTGACAAAACTATAGGATAGCGAATGAAGAATATTTAAGAGTGCACATTTGAATGTTGCACTCTTTCCTTGCGGTGATCACATTCACCATTTCGCAAAATACATACAGTCTATGTAGTACCTAATACTCTATTGTATGGTGTGTGCTGGATGTGGCTGGGGAGAGAGAGTTGCCTGGGATAAGTTCAGGCCATGCAGGCATGGGCAGGCCTATGTTATGATATGGGTATGGGCGAGCTTTGTGCGCCCATGTGATCCTTTATTAACACACACACACGAACACACACCCGGATTTTACTGATTAGGTAAGGATTTCGGCATGTAACGTAGCACCAAACCAAAATAAAAGAGATGGCTTGCTCTTCCCGACCCGTAAATTGAATCTTTTAGTTTACAAAACCACACTTCTGAATATAAGTCTTCAACAGAACAATCGTAGTAAGAGCTAACTTCTTGATATCGGGCTATCTGTTCCTTTTGTCATTAATTGAGGGTCATTAGTGCTTAATATAAGGAATATCACCATTGCTACTTACGTATTAGTAATTTCATGGTTGAAGAAATATAATACGTAGAACTAGAACCATACATGTTTGAATAGGCATGTTTTGATGAGCAAGAAGCATATTATGTACTTCAGTTGAATCTACTAATCGAGTGTTCTAAAGTGTTCCTTTTGTACTTCCTAAGACTTTCCTTACACAGAATATTTTCTACAACAAACTAATATTTTCTAAAAAAAATAATATTCCGATTGTGGTCGATTGTGCTGAATAATGAAGCAAAAATTTGCTTTTTCAGCCTTCCTTATTTTGGTTGTGTTAATCGCTTCGTACGCGAAAGCAGAAGAAAAGGAGGTGAGAATTGTTTATTTGTTTAAATGTGAAGGAGAAAATTATGAAACTTTCATTATTTTGAAGTATTATTGAACTGTACTTCACTAATACGTTCAGCAAAGTATCTTTTACTTCATTTCTTCTATTAATAGGCTGATGAACTTTGCGATTATGGACTTGGAAATACCAGATGTAACCGTTACTGTAATGCAATGCTTGGAGAAGGGTCACCGGGTCATTGCCTGGGTAGCCTTTGTCATTGCAAGGACGATCGCGATAAATATGAATAAAATTGTATATAATTCTGTAATATACATAAGTTTAATATAATGATATTTCTTACTTCCTTTTTCGTTATAATTATAGCTGAAGAACAAAATATTGTAATGAATTGTCATAACTTCCTGTCAAACGTCAGCATCATTTCCTAAATATTACAAAATTCGCACTGTCATATTTGCAATAACTTTTATTATTTAATTTTTGCATTACAAAATGGGATCTGGTAGTTTGGAATCAATAAATATCTGTTTTTTCTGAAACTTATTCATATTACAATTCCCATAATAACTCCATTTAATAGCCCCGTGCATTTATTTGAATTTGGTTCTGTACATTTTTGTTCCACTTTATTAACCTATGTGCACCAACCTATTTAGTATTGTTAAGCATTATTATTAAAGGTTTGAGAGCAAGTGTAGAAAAGCAAATGCATTACATTATTTGACATGCTAAAGTTGCCAAAGTTTGTGGTTTGGATATTTTAAGAGCAAAATACGTTCTTAATTGCCATATGGCGGTTACGGTTGGTATATTATAGGAAAAGTCTACTACATTATTCAATGGAAATCCACTTAGTTGAGAAATTAATGATAAGGTTTGAAGTTCTAGGGCAACACAAATAGTGATTCTTAGTGAAGTATATTGTCCACTGTGGTGTGAGCTAACACGCGAGTTCGTGTCCACTTCCACGGTCTCCACTAGGCTTAAATATTACATATAACCTTTAACTTTCTATAGTGGACGAACAAACATTCATATAATGGAATGGTTTGAGTGTGGCCAATCGCAAATGTACTACATGAAATTTAACATAGAATGACAACACTATAAATCGATCTTATCGATTCAAGACAATTACATTTTATTTGCTTTATCAAACAGAGAACAAATTGAGTAGTAACTAACTTGTTTTTGGAGTTAAAAGTAGAAGGCAGTGTCATGTTAAAAATTAGGATGTTCTAGATTTAATCAAAAATGCATCATTCATAATTTTTAAAACCATCCCAGTATTTCTTCGTATCACTATAATGAGCTAACTGTGATAAATCGGAATCTTAAGATTGTCCTTGAAAATGCGCAAAATTGATAACAACTTGCCACTTTATTGGAGCACGGGTCCTAAATATTCATCGTCAGTAAATAACAATAAGGAAGAAAATAAAATACAAGTATTTTCTAGAAATGAGTTACCAGTGAAGATAAAAGCACCCCCGTTTTCTAAACCTGGTGCCACGGTTAAGAAAACGTATTGGAAGTGGACATTTGTGATAACTTTAGTACCATTTTACTTTTGGGGAATTCCCGTACATCTCCTATTCGGAAAACACCGAATAACAAAAACGAGTGACTGGTTAAAGAATCTATTTTCGTTTCGGCCAAATCCATGTTCGGGAATTTTTACAGTGATTCTGTTTCTGGGTACAATTGCTGGGAACGGGTTTGTATTTTATTGCATTGGTCACCTTGTATACAAGTTAGTGATTACAGCGAATCCGGACGACAGTCTTTTCTCAGATATCTACAACCTGATTCAGACAGTCCCAATTCTTATTCCTTTAAATTACGTCTGGTTATTCGGGTACAAAATTCGAAACCTGCTTAATGCCTTCGACAGAATTGTAGTTCCCATCAGCAGGCAGTATTCTTCTGAAGTTCCGCCATCTGTATCATCTTCTCCTTCTGGAAGATTCAAATTGATAATAATGTACATGATGATAGTAGTAATTCATGTACTTCACTATTTCCTTTTTGAGTACGAAGACGAGGAGGTTGATTCAGATGATGTTGCTGAAGGGTTCTACTACGGATTAGGAGTAGTCATGTATACTTTAATTCTTCCAGTTTATGCAGCCTTGTGTTGGGCCATAACATACGAGTTTCAAGTCCTAGCATCATACATATCGATTTTAATGGAAGATCATCAGCCAGCAACAATTGAATTACTTGATAGCTTCAAAAAAGCTTACAAACGCACTGCTGATCATGTACTGCAAATAAATCAGATCTGCAGTTTGTACATGTCTTGGGTGTTTCCTGTTCTCGGGCTCAGTTTATACATAGAATTGCAAGATATTAAGAAAGAATTTATGGATGTTATCATGACAGACATATCAGCGGATAATAGAGCAGAATCTATTAGAAGTTTGGTTGGAGATTTTACTGTCATCCTGACTGAGGCATGTCTTGGAGTACTTACATTATGGCAAGCTGTAAAAGCCAATGATGAAGCACGGTATCTTCATGTGTGGCTTAACGATTTCGTCACCACTCCAGAAGCTAACTTGAATTCAGAGGTCTATATGGCGGTAAGTGTACATAATGCAAAGATTATTAATACCGCTGTCAAATGTATGAAAGCATTTTTATTTCTGACAATTAAGGGATTAAACGCTCGTATTTTCTTGTTAACAGTTTCGAATGCTCAAGTACTATGTACACAGTCGAATGGAACAACCAAAACCAGCATTACTGTCCATAACTTTTCTCACAACGATCCCTTTTATTAAAAATAGAATGATGGTTTACAATATTCGCCACTAGAGTATTATTAACTGATTCTGCAATTTCATTTAATTCTTTCTGAGAAACAAATATTACCAAGTTTGAGATTCGGTGACCGGTCTGCTTTTATTCTGAAATCTGAATACGTTAGCCATCTGAAGTAAATAACCTGCAGACCTAATCGTGGTAAAAATATTAAAATAACCCTTTGGCTTTTGGATGGTAAAAGTGTCCTTTTCATAATTTTCTACCACTTGTAATTTTGAAAAAAATATGCTTTGACACAGTAATTCAGCAGAAATTCCGTACATTGTTACTGTCGCTTTCTGTATGTTTCTTTTCGTGCGTTTTCATTATAAGAATGAAAGGAAAAGTCTGTCTGTAGTATATAGTTCTCTGTTAATGATCTCACTAATCTCACATGCAGATGTTCAATGGAAATTCCAAAATGAATTTGAGAGATAATTGGGAAAATGGTCGTAATAAGTAAAGTAATGTAACTATGATATGTCTATCACTTCAATTTATTTATTTTTAGTTGAACTATAAAGTACATCTCATAATTCTGAAGATTGTCGGATTTTATTGCAATCTATTTCAAAATTCAATTTAAGTTAGTGCTTTTGGCTACCTCGCCCAAAGACATTTCCTTTGAGAAGTATACCAAAGGTAAAGCGATACAACAGTATATATTATTAACACCGTATTCGCAGCCGCATTGCATTGACAATTTTACACCATTATTGCTGAAAGGCTAACCTTAAAAATGTAAGGTGCACGTAGTTGTTGTTTTAAACAGGCAATGCATTTTATTATATGACATTTGAGGGGGGGGGGAATACTTTGTGGTTTCAAGGGCTTTGACTTTGTATTTATTAAAACTCTTAGTTGCTTATAAACCGATCGATACCTCCCAGCTCATGAACTTTAAGGAACAGAGTTCTATTGATTATTGAATTTATATTATATTCATGACTACTTCTATAAAAGCAAAAACTGTAGTTTGTAATGTATGTACTGTATAGCCTTACTTTCTTTCGTACATACTCATGGCTATAGCTCAACAAGTTGTGATATTTTTTCAAGTTATTACTTATTACGATAATACAAGTTATTATTCAAATAAAATAAATTTCCTACGAAGTATTTATTCCCTTGAAGTAGCACAGTCAACTAAATGTAAGCTCAAAAGTTTGAGTTAAATAATTATGGAAGTCGACTAACAGTCTTCTCATGGAGGAATTTGTTACTTGCTTATTTAAATAAATAAATAAATATATTTGTGTATAGGTATACACCTAATTCATTAGAAATATAATCCCATTCTTTGAATAAAATTATCTCTTCGGTTCAAGACAGCATTATTAATCCATTGCAATATGGAAATTAATTATGACCAAATGGTCTTCAAGCAAGGATTTTTCAAAAATGTTTAACTACGACACGGTTATGGTAAATGGGTGAAAATGAACAATCGGAAATTTCTTCAGTTAAAGCGCTGCAGCGCCCACGCACATGAGCAACTAATTTTCACAAAAAATTTCCCATGTAGATTTTCAGCACCCAACGTCCGTCTGTCTGACCGTCTGCCTGCATTTTTGGGATAATTACCTAAAACTTTACAATTGTGTTGTTATATGTTGTATAGTAATGCCGGGGTCAATCTGTCTGTCCGTCTGTATGCCTGTCACGTCTGTTTGTCTTTATGTTGATTGTATAACTCCTGAACGGTTCCAGATAATTACTTAAAACTTTTTTATTATGTTGCTTGGGTTCAGAGGACTGTGTCAAATCTGTGTCGCTTCTGGTACTTCATTATGTGCCTTGGTCGCAATGGTTTATTGCAAAAGAATGGGTTTATCTTATTTGACATTATACATAATTTCATAATCTATTTTTGATGGAGTAGAATAGATAAGCATTAGTAATTCACTTTTGTCATACAAACAATGATTAAGCGCTGCACGATGCATTATTGTATCGTAGATGTTAATTTAATGTAATTATATTAATTTACATACGCCATAACATTAACATTGCATGTCATTGAGCCCTACACCGCTCATCCACTTAATCCATGTATTTGTTATCCAGCATGTCCAGCTATGTAAACAACGTATAAAGCAAGATATTATAGCAATAAATCATTTTGATATTCTATTTTTCATTATCAAGGTTACTGACTTTCCGATTACATTTGATGAAGCTAATTGAAATCCACTACATTACTAATACTTGGTCAACAAGAGAATCATTTAGTGTTCATCATCAAAAGCATTCAACAGAAAATTCAATTCTATCATTTAAGCGCATTCACTAATAAATTCTTGAAAAAATTGCAGAAGACGAAACAGAAACAAAATGGGCCAGGTAGACACATTTAAAAGTGACCACGTAGACACACCTAAAAGTGACAAGGTAGATCAGGTAATGGCTCAAAGCACTAAAAATCGGTCATTATTCGCTAACTCAAACACCGACACTGGAATAGCCCAGGCTGAAGTTGGACTTGTGGATGTCGTTGACAAATCAGGACTATTGACAGCTAATGCTAAAGCGTTCACAGCGGGTGCTTCCGGTGAATTATACTTTTATAATAATTTTAATTTTCTTTCAAATTATTCTGTCAAATTATTAAATATTTCAACTATGGCTCGAGTTATAGTTAAACATTTAAAAATATTAAATTCTTTCAAATTTCTTTCAAAATAGACAGAATTTAAATTCTTTCAGTATACAAATATCTAGGAATGGTTGTACCAGCATATACGATAGTACTTTTATTATTATTACAACTGTAATCCCCCAGAATAATTATAGTTTACCGGTCGTCACAGTCGTCAGTTTGCTGTATATGAATGCAAATGAATGAAAAACTCGTAAATTTATTTAAAGCTCAAATTAGTCCGGAGTACACGGGTACTGGAGTTAAGGCTACTTGGGTTGAAGGTGGGGTTGACGTTGGGGGAGTAGTAGGAGCAAAAGTAGGACTGAGTGCAGATACAGAACTGGGGGCAGGTAAAAGTGGAGTGACAGCCAAAGCTCTTGGAACAGGACTGAAAATGGACACGACTGGTTTGGAAGTATCCGTGTTTGGTTCAGGTGTGAAGCTTGGAAAGTGGGCTAGTCCATTCCACTGGTTTTCTTAAACCAGACTTGTGAACTATGAAATAATTGGTCAATTCAAATGTTATTCCATTGTTTTAATTACTCGGTATGAGCCAATGAGCCATACAACATTAAAAGTCTTTCGATTATGAAACTTAACAATTGTGCAATGTGTACCTAATTTCATTTCAGTACAGACGAATAGCTCATTCATAGCGTCTATTCATTATTTGGGGGTAAAAATTTCATTTAAAGTTACATAATTGCTCACTTATAAGAATTTGTGGGATTTTTTTATTCTTTAGGTACTGTACTTAATTTATGTTAGAATTTATTAACAAAATGCCATATAAAAACGGCTGTAGATTAATAGTTAACAAACACTCTAAGTTATGTACCCGTAATTATAACCACTTAAGCTCTTGTTTGTGCTGCAAATTCCAGTAATTAAAATTCCAGATAGAAGCACAAAAGGATTACATTACATTCTCACTCACAACGAAAACACAAAGTTCAAGCATGATATAAAAGCCCAGTAAAGAGAAGTCCCCGTTAAAATTTTTGTGGAGGCAACGTGAGATAACACCGGATTTACACAAAAGTGAAGATGTTCAAGGCTTGCTTTGATTTGGTGTAAAATATTTTTTAAACAAAATTTCAAAAAAAGCAATTGTGAATTGTTTTTCAAAATCTCGCCTGAGGACTTTTTATTACTGTACTGTCTAAATAGATATACTGTACCAATGTAGTAAACTGATATTTTAAACGTTACATTATTGCATTACATGTAAATTTGTATTCAATTTCGCTGGTGCAGAAAATACTGTTGACAGCATTAGAAGTACGTATGAAAAACTAACAGCAAGCCTTACCATTATCGAGCCAGAGTCGATAAAACAAAGTAAGTTTGAATAAAACTTAGAATTTATTGCAGGACTTTTTCTAATTTGCATTTCAATAATTGGAATCCCCAACTGTAAGAACTGTAGCACGTTTAAAATGTATTTAGTCAACACAATGAAATTACTTGCTTGGATACATGTATTTTGCGTTTTTAAAGTATGTTGAAAAACTTTGAGAACATTTGCATACTGATTCATGGTGTCAATGCACCAACGTTAGTTTTATTTGCATGTTCACAATTTGAGTATGTATGGTGTTCGTATGTTTACAACTGCATGGACTCTGGACTGCAAATTGAGCAGTAATTAACTTCCTTTAGGAGTTAAAGGCTATGCAATGTAAGCCAAAATTAGTATTGTAAGGATGATAACATGATTACTTAATATAAAATTGTATAACTTTAAACATTGTTTTCAAACATCCTATCTTACTTATCCTATCTTACTTAAAATGCACAACACGTCAATAATACATACTGGCTATACCGATATCTATTTATCTGTAACTATATAATTATAAGAATTTGGAATTTACTAACGTAGTAATGCATGATGACTTAATATAAATATTGAACATTATCTGGATCATATGTATTTAATAATCTTCTAAGCACACACATACTTACCAAATATGCCGAATACTGGAATACACAAATATAGATATATAATCTGTGTACCATAATCTAATGTAAGACCTCACACTAACACTATTAACCTTTAAACTTAAGAAGTGCAACATAAACTAACCTACGTGAATAATATGTGCAGAGGACCAAATAGCAACATGCACATCATGCATGATTACCATTAACCCCCGTAGTACTATTTGTGCAAACATAGCAAAAAATATAAACAAATCCAAAATACTTAATGTAAAATTAGTCATACGAACATTTAAAGTCCAGTGGCAATAAAACTTAATTAGCAATTAAGACTAGTATAAAACCAAGAACTGTTAATAGCTATTCATTCATTCTTTTCCGTTCGCTCGCTCTCGACGCTTGATTTGGAATTAATAAAATTCTCTTTCTGTCTTTCTGCTCAAAAGTCTAGATTTTCGTAAGTACTTACTTATTTCTATCCATTGACTCATCCCGAGCCTTAGACAACATAGTCCAACCTTACATGGTGGAGATTTTCGGGTTCCTGGGGATTCCAGTAAAGCCACAAACGTAAGAACAACCAATTGATTCATTTTAATGGTGGAGTACAATGTACTAACAATACGTGTCACCTAACTAAACATCACAACATAAGCTGTCGACGGATCTCAAAAGAGATTAATCCACAGTTTGATTTCTAGTCCCAAACTAGAATCTCAGTCCCATTTGGAGACTGCCCTCCCTAAAACAAACAACTACAGGCAACTAACAAAACCTATCCCATTTAAGAATAGCAAATAGAGAGTCTATTTATGTCAGTCCACAAACTGC
>JABJWA020000417.1:0-10173 GCA_020352615.2 Yoshiicerus persimilis | reverse complement strand
GCAATTATAATACCTATTTAAAGCAAGTGAATCTTCTACGTCGCAATAATCAACTACGTTGTAGCATACTAATTAGAGAAATATTGCGCAACAAATGTTGCACTGGAAAACCCTAAGGACGTACCTAAAACAATTAGTTACTATAATGGTCAACACCAAACCCATACGAATCATAAAATAATATAGAAGATTTTGAATTGTGTAGGTACAATGCGATCCAGTGTTTTCCAGCTGGAAGGAATAGAATTTAGAAAAACATTATGAAAATTGATGAATATGTTTATACATTATTTAAAAATGAAATACTTTTGTCACTTTCATCCGTATCGACGATTAGCGCAATTGGATAACTATTTGTTGGAACTGATGGTAAATAGTCACATGGAATGACTGTTACAAATCCTTTTGGTCTAATAGTACATGTAATATTTTGTAACATGATAAAAGTTCTATGCTATTCATAATTTTCTCTAAAATATGGATTCATGTGCTTATTTCCATATAGACTATACAAGTTACTGATTTAGTAAGAGCCGTCTTGAACTGAAGTTCTATTCTAACTGTACCAAGCCTATCTACGGTAAAAGCATTTATATTTTTACAACTTGTGAGGTCAAAGCAGTAAAGAGCAAAACCGTTTTTAAACATTTCGTAGGTTACATCTGTACCAACGTCATCACCTAAAGAGTTTGTACTCATATACATATTGTAATAAGCCCTAATATACATATTTTTATCATACTCTAATATTAAGGTTTTAAAATTTGTCGTTATTTGATACTAAATTTAAGTAAGAAAGATCCATTGTCTCAAAATTAAAACTGTTTCTATCATAACTTCCACTGACAACCAACGAATCTACAAAGCCTAATAATATTTTTTGTGGAATTACACCCGACAAAACTGTTTCATTAGTACAAGAGGTATTGCCTGTGGGTATATTGAAAGTTCTGACTTCACTTCTTTTTAGTGGATATTTCACTAAGCTCCCACTGTGTAACAGTTGTTGGTGCTTAACAGCTATTGACGGCAATATATTGAAAGATTTTAAATAAAATATAGCCGACTGTATTACTATTTTACAGGTTGGGTTTGCAATTTTAGTATTAATCATTTTTGCTTCGAATTAATTTTATTTTTAATGATGTACCAGGAATCAAATATCTTTGGACAAACATAATATCTGTAAGCAATCTACCACGTATCGTGGTAACGGGGCACGTATCGTCCATGGTTTGGGGATATTTTTCTATGGAATATCCATTAGCATATCCGATGCTATTTTTCCAATCTGTACTATAATTTAGCAAAACTTCAATAAATGCTCTATATGGATGAAGTGATTGTGAAGAACTTACTAAGAGCTCATTAATATGTACTATTACAGTAGAAAATAATGAATTTAATGCATTATTGCATAACGATACTTTCGCAGCAGCTGCAAGTGGAGAATTGTCACCATTTATTACTTTTGCCGAGATGATAAAAAATGATTCACTTAGCTCCCAATATTGACTCTCTGATGCAGGTATTGAAAATTCAATAGGTGAAAAAGTATTATCGACCAAAGCACTAGTTGGATAACATTCTGTTATTATTGAGGACACAACTGTTGGATCAATAGCAACGTCACTAGTAATGTCACACTCTGACCTAAATACAGCGTTCATGCTTAATCAAATATGGAGTTTTTGTGAATTAAAACTCTTCCTGGTGATTTTCTAAAATTTAATTTGCTTTTCTTTGTTTGGGTTTTAGAAGTGTTATTTCTTGACTTACGTTTCTGAGTTTTTTTTATTTTTTGTTCTTTTCAATTTTTTCTTTCTAATACTTTTTATAGATTTAAGGTTTGGTTTGAATGTTTTTCTTAATTGTTTTCTGCGAGCAGCCACTTTCAAACCTTTGCCTTCCTGTATTGTTTTCCCAATGCCTTGCAATGCACCCATTCCTCGGTGTTTCCTTTACATTTCTTCCACTGAAAATATCTCCAGTTGCTGATTTTGCAAATGATGTTACTGCTGGAAGTAAATATTTCTTTCCTAACGGAATTTATGTCCTGGCGATAGCCAAAAAAATACCACCGCACCCGCTTCCTCTTTGCCATCTTGCCCTCTACAAATTTAATGCTTTTATAGTTTTAGAGGTTATAATATGTTTGTTCTAAAGCCTTTTTTACCTGAAAGTAAACTACTCCCGCCCCTCCCCATTGGCTATAGCGGTAATTATTCCATCCATCATAATGGTCATTAGTGTCTGTAAAGTCTTGATACCTTAGCTTATTCATAACTTACTTATCTTGATTAGTAATCCTCTTTTCTGAAAAATAGTACACACGATAAACTTCCTGTTGTAAATGGTATTTTTTCACCTGATTCATTCATTACAAATATGTGGATGTTCGTTATAAAAATGTATTGCTTAGCTTTAGGAAATATAAATTGTTAAAAGTGTGTTGAATAGTCCTACCGTGCACTTCTTGAGAATTGATTGGTATTGTTCGTAAAATATTAGCTTTTATGTCGCCTATGAATTGATCTGTAATAATATTTGTATAAACCAACATATGTGTCCGCTATTCCTGTCGGGCTCGTAATCGGACTTGGCTGTACCCAACTTAAATATCGTTCCTGGTTTAAACCCAAAAATAGCCAATAGTTTTTCCGAGAGGACAAGCTCTACGTTAACAGTTTCAATAGACACTATTGATTCAAATTTTCCAGATCCTAATCTGAGCGTTATGTTGTGCTTTGCTCTTAAAATGTCTATTGAAAAATCTTGATGTATTTTTGTCACTAGTTCTTTAATATTTAAAAGGGTAGACGGGACGTAGTATTCAATGTCTGTAGAAGTACCATCTGAGTTTCTTTTGTTTACATTTATCTTTCTAGAATGTAAATCGTTTTCAGTTAAAATTTTGTTTGAGTTTGTTGTTAAAATTCATCTTTTTGAATTACAATTGGTGTATATAGTTCATTTTTGAAATCTCCGATTGCATTTGTCATATGCTGTATCATTGATCTATTAGAAAAGCATGTGACGTAGAAACCGGACATTAGCGCTACGTGACTGCAGTTATTGCTCTTATCAAGTTATCTACCATAGTAATGGGAACCGACAGACCCTGACCAAGGGTTGTATTATCAGGTCGTCTATTATTTGTTAAACAATGCGGCTCCCCAGGTGCAGTTATCCAGACATAGTATCCAAAGTCTATTTCTATTTCGAATTTTCCTTTTGGGGACATGAGTAG
Organism: Yoshiicerus persimilis; assembly: GCA_020352615.2. Classification (NCBI taxonomy): domain Eukaryota; kingdom Metazoa; phylum Arthropoda; class Collembola; order Entomobryomorpha; family Tomoceridae; genus Yoshiicerus; species Yoshiicerus persimilis. The sequence continues at coordinate 6,923 of JABJWA020000417.1, read as the reverse complement.
AGTGAACATGTAAAAATGTAACTTCAAGCAATATTTATTATATGAAATGCACTTACCTCCATAGTGGACAAGGATTGTGGTGAAATCCTTTCCTAATTCTACAGTTGTTTTACCTCCCGGGCCTTTCACAAAACTTCCTAGTATGTTCTCTCCAGACAAACTCTTTAAATAGTTAACTATGGGATTGGACCTGCGTATTTTATCAATTTCAAATATTTCGTCTGTGTAGTTTGTCTCTCTTCCCTTAGAAAATGTTGTTTTAAATTTATATATGCGTACTTTATCTTTTGGTAAAAATTTTGGTTTTGTGTGTAGTAGCTTTAGCGGTTCCTTTTCGTATAGAATATCATAAACCTCTCTTTCGGTTTCCTTATCAACAGAAGCCGGTGTGCGCTTAATGCTTGTATGATAACTATTGTTGTATGAATGACATATATCTTGTGACAGTACGTGTGATAATGATTTATTCCGTAAAGAGTTGTCAACTTTTTAAACTGAACATTAAAAAATTCTGTACCCTGATCCGTTTGGAGATTTTTACATTTTTTTCCAGAAGTATCTAAAATAAACTTAAATGCTAATGTTACTGATTTAACACTTTTGTTTTTTATCGGTACATCCCAAAGGTATTTAGACATTTATACACAAATTACCAAAAGAATATAATTAATTCCGTCATTGCTTTTAGCGTATTTTTGCATGGCTGCTAAATCTGCTTGCCAATGGTCATCAATAGCATAGCTGATTGTCTTTCGCGTCTTAAACTTTCTTATTAATCTTTTGTGTTTTGTATAACCTTCGTCCTCCTGAAGAGATTCCTGAATTACAGATTTAGAATACGGAACGTGACGGTTAAATGTATGTATACCACTATATGCACCTAATTGAGCAGGCGAGTTATACAACTCCCTCACTTTGGGTTTACTAATAAACATGCCTATATTAAATTTTCTAATCTGTAGAGAAGAAATATTAAGTATTCCGTAGCGTGCCCGGGTCGTTGCCGCGTCTGGCTTAGCCAGCCTCGGAGCTCAATAGTCGTTCTCGCGTGCAGGCGGGGTCGACTGCACGCTCGTGTATTTGAAAATTTTGTACGAGCTTCGCTAAGAACGTGACGTATTTCTTAGTCATTCTGACGTTCTTGACTTTAAATATTGATTTAATAATCAATGAAATTTGTCCTGGTAATGGCTAACCGTCTACTACTGATGTAGATGGATAATTAGTTTCCATGAGAAGTGGATCTGGAATATTTCCATACCTGTAACTTGTGGGATTAATTTGATTTGGTGAGTGTGATTCCAAGGAGTCGAGTTAAAGGTTATCTAGGTCCGGAGTTGAGGTGTCTTCTGTTGGTGTCTTTTGAGTGGCCAGGTATTGCTCTTCACTAGAACTATCTTGTTCATCTTCGTCAAGTTTTCAAAATTTTCCAATTCTGTATCGGAATAACGTTCTTTAATAAAGAAAGCTAATATATATAAAATGAATAATATTTCCAAAAATAACATTTTGTAGTTTTAGTGTTAATTCTTCTGATTGTCTGTGTTCTGACTTTCGATTATAAAGAACATAAATGTATACGAAGAAAAGTTGCATACCGAAAAAATACTGGGTGTGAAGATCACATATTTACATTGAATACTGTTATACAAAGTGAACTATCGCGCAAAGGGGGTCGGATGTACGCTTGTACGGATGTAAGGCTTTGGTGCAAGCTACAGGGCTTTGGCCTGTCCTCAAAATTCATCAGAAACCTTTACCAAAATTTTTCGGCAAAAGTCAGAACGGCTGAAGGCCATACACAGAGCTTCGACGTCAATCGTTCAGTGTTTCAGGGATAAACCCTCAGTGGTACACTCTTTACCATATATATAATGGACCTCATTGCTAAGCTGGAGACGTGTGGAATAAAAGCAATCATACTGAAAAGCGAAAAATCAGGAACATCATTAAAGCTGCACATTCTGTTGTTTGCAGATGATAAAATATTACTAGCACAATCTGCGTATTTATTGCAACAAAAAATTAACATTCTAAAACAATATCTACAGGAAAATGAACTTATAGCCAACTTAAACAAAACAAAAGTCATGGTTTTCAGAAAATTTGGAGGCCTGAGAAAAGAAGAATCGTTGGAAATAGTGAAATCCTACGTGTATCTTGGAGTCACCTTTACGTCAACAGGACTATTCAACAGTAACGCAAACAAATCCAAGACAAATTGAATCAAGGCTGTTAGTGCTGTACTACCCATTCTGGATACGGGAAAAATTAGAAAAATAGATACACTTAAGTACCTCATGTACTCTCTTGTTAACTCAACTACGACATATGCCTCTCCTACCTGGGCTATGCTACACTCGGACAGTTTAGAAATTGTACAGCAGACATTCATTAAAAGAGCCCTCCAAATGCCCAAAGACACGCCACAATATTTTGTAAGACTCGAAAAAGGAGTATTGCATATTAAATATATAAATATATTAAATATGCATATTAAATTGGACGGAATATTGAACGGGTAGAGAACTCAACATCTATCCCACATTACATTCCACTAACCTCTAAGAGAACATGTCGGTATCTGGAGGTAGGTCTACCTAGCGTAGTTACATCAGTAATTGCACAGGTGAGACTAAACTACAGAAGCCTACTTATTAACAAAGTAAAATTTGATTTTGGAGTCTGCAAATGGTGCTTCCAAATAGAAACTAATCTACTCCACTTGTTGTTTGAGTGTAAGGCCACAAATACGGTTCGATTAAAATACCTACCAATGCTATGTAACAGTACTGTAAATGAAACTAATTGTTTTACACTCCTATTTGAAAATGAATGGATAAATCTGTACTATAATATATACAATTTTCTATGTAATTTGATCTAGCACTTTTCGCTGTTACCAATAATTTACTGTAAAATGACTTCTAAAGAAATAATGAATGTATTTGAACTATGTATAGGTGAATTTGTAAAATGTATTGGGCTGGCGGGAGCTATGCTTAATAAATCTATGATGATGATATATTCCTAATTCGTGTTTTTATAATATAAGTATCCGGAATATTTAATAAACTGTAGTAATATTTTTCCGTACAACACTGTACAATAAGGAAGATATTTCTTGATATGTAGTAGTCCTGATACATGATAATGTATTATAGCTAAGGATACATTAGGTTAGGTTAGTATATTATAACATCTATAAGTTTTCCTGTCTGTAACTTCCAGTCTTTTACAATAGTATCATAATTCTTTTTCTTTTTCCGTAGTTATTTTATTTAGCCACTGCTTTGTCTGTTCAATCCACTCAGACATTTCCATCTTTTCAGTTGAAGTGTTTTCGAGCGTGAGATCGGGTAATTCATAACAGTTTTTCAAGTAACAAATATGGCATTTTGTTGTCCGTTTTGTATCAAGATGTTTCAATTCATATCTGAAATCGGATATTTGCGAATTACAAAATAGGGACCCAACCACCTTTTTGTTAATTTTCTATTATCTCCTTCTTTTGTGACTGAAGTATACATCCATACACGTTGACCTATAGTATAGTTGGTATTGACATGATCAATGTCATGTTTTACTTCTCGTTCTTGTTTTGGTTTTTCTATATTGTGTTTCACTTTGTTCCTCATATTAGTCAACATTTTTAATTCTGCTTCCCTAACTTGATTTAAGATAGTAAGTTCAAATCCATAGGGTTTATTGGTTTTCTTCCAAACATAATTTCGAATGGAGTATATCCTGTAGTATTAGACTTGCTTGTATTAATGACATATGTAGTATTTTTAAAATTGTTTTTATTAAGTAATTCATTTTCTCCACATTTCCACAATATTTGGGACGATAAGGAGGACTGAATTTATGTTTAATGTTAAATAATTTTTCCAGTTCTTGCAAAATTTCTGCTCTAAAAGCTGATCCATTATCACTATATATAATTTCAATATATCCATAGTTAGATATTATGTTTTCCAATATAATTTCGCTGTTGTCTGTTGTAAAATCAATTTGAATTGCTTGAAAAGGATAAGTTGGTATTTCAACTTTAACTAATAGTCCTTGCCTTTTTCGTATTGGTCTTTCTGTTCTTTGACAAGTAGTACAATATTTAATTTGCAATTCTATAAATTTTCGCTTTAATTTCTCTAATGTCGTTACAATACAACGGTGTCCGAAAAAGGGACTGTCATGCATATTATTAATAAATGCAGATAGTCGCAGAGATCTTGGTAAAACTAACTTTATACCATCTTTCTGCTTATAGTAAAGAATTTGTTCTTCTAAAAGGTTTTCTTTAATTTGTTTGCAAAATGTGTCAGATTATTGCAATTTTAAGACATTAATTTCGTCTTCCTTTTCTATTGTGTGTTAAATGATAACATAACGAATGCCATATAGAAAGAATCGAAATACTGTTAATGCATGAACTATGCTAAGGAATTCTCTTTCCGTCGTAGAGTAATTACATTCTGCTTTATTTAAAGCTTTGCTTGTATAAGCTATTACCCGTTCGTTCCCATCTTGAATTTGAGTTAATACAGCTCCCAGAGCTATTTTCGATGCACCCGTCTTCAAAATTGTTTCACAGCCATACTTAAAGAATGCTTTTATTGCAATTTCGGTGGTTCTGTCAATTTCTCTTTCAAGGTGTCAAAAGCTTTCTGTAAATGATCGATAGTAATTAGCCATACCTAAATAGCTTTTTAAATCAGTTACTCTTTTAGGTGGTTGTAATTGGCGTATCACTTCCGTTTTCTTTGGATCTGTCTCAATGCCTGCAAGTGTTAAGTAGAACCTAAGAGTTTTATTTTGAATAAGGCAAATTCAAATTTACTCGGATTTAACGTTAATTGATTTTCTCTTAGTAATTCAAAGACATCTTCAATATACTTAAATGTCATACTCGTGTATGCACTTCAGCTCAGTATCAGTATCAGCTCAGTAGCTTCAGTGTCGTAGAAATGGTTTGTAAAAACAAGAGGTAGCAATTAATTGTTTTTTATTGATAGCGTTTACTTAATATATTTTTATACTGTATTCAATACATTTTACTGTATCTTATTGTAGAAATAACAAATACTGCACATGTACATAAAAAATGTCATTGCATTATCGCATTCAGCTTTTTATCAACGGTTAAAGTACTCGGTAAGTTAAATCGCATTACTTCGTTGCAATAAATTCATTTTTAATATGTTGACTGTGTTTTAAAATACGGTTACTTAAATATTAAAAAGTAATTGACGAACTGTACAATAGATTCAGGTTGAATTCTTTACAATAATTACATTAGATCGTAATGACAAAGCATAAGACTCCGTTTTAGCGAGCCAGAGGCTCACTTATGGAACCGTGTTGTCTGTCAGTACGTACGTACGTATGTAAACACCAAAACTCTTGAAGGCATTGACCGATGGCGTAATTACAAACCCTAAATGGTACAGGGCCCTTTTGAAAAATCCCGCCCCTGAAATCGCGTTTTCTTCTAACCTAACCTAACTAAACATAAACATAACCTACCAATGTAGAAGGTCCTGAAGCATTGAGTGTTTGTAATTTAGCTGACCGATGTGGATAAAACCTGGGATTTGGACTCATCTCGGCCTAGTTAGGAACCCTATTTAAAAAGGGCGTCGTCACCCCACCCCTTTAAGAGATAACGCGCGCTCACTTTATAAGCAATAAGATATGAAAATGGGGTTTTGGGTACTAAAATATCTTACACCGCTTCTAGTAGTTTGTTAGCGGGATAGTAAAAAATATTTTACACCGCTTCCACTTTATATTGCATAAGACAGACTGAAGATGACTCTATGAACTTTATGAAGCGGTAAGCCAACTTTTTGGGGGTTTCCCACTTTATGAAGCGGTAAGCTACCTTTTTGGGTGTTTCCAACCTTATGAAGCGGTAAGCTAACTTTTTGGATGATATTGGAAGCATTCATTATTTATATGACAACCAATTAATTTAGGCCCAGTTTCTGTAAAGAGGTAATTAATTCTCTTTAACCCTCTGGCTCGCTTCATGTTACGGCTTGGCGATGTTTTTTCATGTACGTTAAGTTCACTTACAATTACATACTTTCTTGTATGTAGTTTGTTTTGTAAAAAAAATATTTAAGTGACTTCACTATTTGCTTACAATTCCGTTTAACATTAGTATTAGTTAAATATTTCAGCTTTGGAACTATTAGCTTTGTTTTTAGAAAAAAATGCATTAATTATTACTATGGGTAGCTTTACACTTTCAATACTTTCCGTATTGAATTGTTTTGTTCACGTAGTATTTACTTTTAAACAGTATATTAGACAATAAGTATAAAAAGAGACTCCGAGATGGCGCTTTCGCGCCAACATCTGCCTCCACGAGGCCCATCAAAATTTTTCACTTTTTAATTCGTTTTAAACTTGTGAACTAAATTTTTACTTTAATTTGTTGCTGTCATCTAATAGCCAACATTTCCAACTATTCGAATTCAGTCGAAAAAATTTCAATAATCACACTTCTATTGCACTTTTTGCATTTTAAACTAATACTTTCCGAACTGCAACAGTGCCTCTCAACCTTGCAGTTTTTACTCCGTGCTACCACATACAAATTTTAGGAATTTGCTTCTCAAATTTTAGGAATTTATTTGCTTCTCAAATTTTAGGAATTTGCTTCTCAAATTTTAGGAATTTGCTTCTCAAATTTTAGGAATTTATTTGCTTCTCAAATTTTAGGAAGTTGCTTCTCAAATTTTAGGAAGTTCCTTCTCAAATATTAGGAATTTATTTGCTTCTCAAATTTTAGGAATTTGCTTCTCAAATTTGCTTCTCAAATTTTAGGAATTTGCTTCTCAAATTTTAGGAATTTGCTTCTCAAATTTTAGGAATTTGCTTCTCAAATTTTAGGAATTTGCTTCTCAAATTTTAGG
>JABJWA020000416.1:0-10186 GCA_020352615.2 Yoshiicerus persimilis | reverse complement strand
GAGTCACATTGAATCTCTCCAATTTTATTTAGGGTAACTTCTCCTCGGGAATTACATGGCCCCAGTGCAGTTTTAGTTCCCTTGGTGATCAGGAATTGACTTAACACTGGTGTATAAGGAGCTGTAATAGAAATCAAATTAAAATTGATATTTTGGATCGATTTCGATTCGTCTGCGTGAAGTGTCGTAATATTAGTAAACACTTTGTCCCCAAAATGAAAAGTTATAGCAAGTTTAACTGCCATATTCCACTCTGGACAGTTATAGACACTGTACGCTTCATTAGTCGGATTTGTTAATGCAACACGAATGAAGAAACAGTCTCTAGTTAAAAAAAACGGGCACTTGGGGTTGCGTAAATCTTGACACCAATTCCATCCTAGGTTACCGTCAGTGTCCTTAAAGGCCTTTATTGTGTCATTTATCTTGAATTCTTGACATTTTTCGCCGTGGCACGTCGCATCAGAATAAACGTTGTAACATTGCAGCGAACTTTGACACTTAACAATAGGATTCGGAACGTAGTACAAAAGTTCTTTCATACATTTCAATGCAACTGATTTGGTCTCTATTGAAATTGTCCCTAGATGATCACTGTGAGAATCTTGAATTTGAAAACAAGATTATTGTCCAATAGGGCTAACTGCTAATCTGGTATTGACAAGCAAAGAGCAGGTCAACTTATTTTGGATATCATAAGTACACTCACGTGACGCAGCTTGTAGCATAGCAAATTCGTTGCAGCTAAAAACTCCAACCATACAAACAAAAATTCCAACTAAAAATGCTGTTCTTGCCCCTGGTAGATATTCTCGCCAGGGGACACTTCTTCAACAGTAGTAGGCCGATATATTGCAGAATTCATATGTGTACAGGCATAAAAAAACCAGCCAATTGTCTGGAATCTGAAAAATGAGATTAAATATCCATTAAATGCAGCGTTTCCTGTTCTATAAAATGCAACTAGCCCTATATTTTTAAAAAATTCCTACGATTTTTAATAAATCTTTGAATTTACTGCTTTCCTTTTGGCATATCAGTTCTCCTGCAGTAATTCAGCGTAAATAAGATTCCGAAAGTCCGCCACGAGTAATCCGACAGCTGCATTTTTCATAAATTAAACCAGCATAACATACAGAAAAGCCTTTACATATCATTTGCAAACTCTGGTTTCCACATTTTGGGGTAATCGACCACGTAGAATTCAAATCTGGTAACCGCTATGTGGTTCCTCTAACATCCCACGATATAGGGGGTTTACCTCACATTACAAAAATATACAAATTCATTTATTTGAAATAAGTTTCTACTGTTTGATGTAATCGACAGCGTAGAACTCAAATCTGGCAACCGCTATGTCGTACCTCTAACACCCCACGATATAGGGGGTGTACCTCACATATCGAAAATATAGGAATTCATTTATTTGAAATTAGTTTCCACTTTTTGAGGTATTCGACAGCGTAGAATTCAAATCTGGCAACCGCTATGTCGTATCTCTAACACCCCACTATTTAATCCTTGGCTATTTACCTAAGTTCAGTATTAAAAACTTATAAAGGCTAACTTGAAAGATAAAAATGATGTTTTTAAAGTGTTCCAAATTTTAATTTATATAAATGAAAACCTTATCTGTGATTGTAGCCCACAATACTTTTTTGCTCTCCTTGCTCAGCGTGCTAGAAAATTTTCCATACAACTTGTTATAGTGGGGCTCAATCAAGCTCACGAGGACTTCCATCTCGGAAGATGTCCAATTCTTGTCCCTTTTGCGGTCTTGGTCCATCGTTAATAATTTTATGATGTTTTGAAGAGTTATAATGGATTCCCCACCCGAATGATTTAGACGATGCAAATCGTTAGCTGTTTAATTACAACGTTTTACTTTCCCGCTTATTTTTGGTTACATCCTCAGAATAGCAGATTAATTTTGGTTGTAGGGGCGGAGTAAATTTTTGGTTACATCCCCTAATCTACACCCAAAACTCAGAATAAGCTCCCTGGAAAACAAAAAAATTAAATAAATGACAGAGCGTCTACACCAGCAACCCCAAGGCAAATATAATAGCCCTTAGTGGCATAAAGCCACTAAGGGAGGAGGAGGGTGATTTTACACTTACCAATAAGACAAGAGAAACCACACGGAGGCAGAGACACGCTAACGCTTGTTTGTTTTTCACCTGGAAAACAAAAAAATTAAATAAATGACAGAGCGTCCACACCAGCAACCCCAAGGCAAATATAATAGCCCTTAGTGGCATAAAGCCACTAATGGAGGAAGAGAGTGCTCTTACACTTACCGACAACAAGTAAAAGAGGACCCAGAGAAGTGCAAAGGAGCAGTGCCTCGTTTTCTTTCCACCTAGAATGGATTGGTTTACACCGACTTTGAAGAAAATCTTTTGTAAAGGTATCTATTAGATACCTTTCCATGAACAAAGGAAACATGAAAATAGCGCGCCCAGCGCTACATAAGTATAATGCAATATGAGCGCTAGTTTTAAGGTATGTTTTTGGTGGCTGCTGATAGCCAAACCAAATCTCCGCATCCAATGAAACTTGGTGAGAAGATTCTCAAGGACCTCTACTGTATCCTCACCAAGTTTCGTTAAGGCAGTAGTTTGCAAACTAGCTAAAATTATAATTGTATCTATATTTTGCCTTTTTCAATGTAAATAAGTAGCAAACTACCCCAACTTTCGGCCTCTGAATTTCCGAAGAGAGATTTCCGCATCCAATGGGACTCAAAGTTTAAGGTCACTAGTATAGTCACCTACAATTGTGGAAAAATTTGATTCCCTAGGTACTTGCAGTCATAGTGTACAGGGGGGGCCCAATCTTACCACAACGTCGATAAAATTCTTTGCTTCTCAAAATTTGGAAATTTGCATCACAAAATTTGGAAGTCTGCTTCTCAAAATTTGAAAATTTGCTTCTCAAAATTTGGAAATTTGCTTCTCAAAATTTGGACATTTGCTTCTCAAAATTTGGAAATTTGCTTCTCAAAATTTGGAAATTTGCTTCTCAAAATTTGGACATTTGCTTCTCAAAATTTCAATAAGTGCTTCTCAAAATTTCAATATTTGCTTCTCAAAATTTCAATATTTGCTACTCAAAATTTCAATATTTGCTTCTCAAAATTTCAATATTTGCTTCTCAAAATTTCAATATTTGCTTCTCAAAATTTCAATATTTGCATCTCAAAATTTCATTATTTGCTTCTAAAAATTTCATTATTGCTTCTTAAAATTTCAATACCCCAGTAGCACAGAAGCTCGGCCCATTGTAGGAATTCCATCGGGATCAATGGGAAATGGTCGTGGACGGGAAATAAGACCACTCCATTGTTGTACCAACTTTGGGAAATAAATGGCATCGTTGTACAAGATGATAGTTAGAAAATTCTACCAAAACTGCCATTAACCAATGTTGGGCCTACAAGTTAACGCCAGGCAATATTTCAGATTGCCATTGATCCGAAAACCGACAGAAATATTGATCGGGCCACGGTAATATTTTGGTAGGCAAGACAAATCTTTGCATTTTAAATTACTGCGCATGTGTGATAAACAGACAGTATTAGCGGCAATGTAGGAGCACGCGGTTGTGTAAACTTTGAGTACAATCAGTCATGTAAAGTTTTTCATCAAAATGCCAAAATCAACTTTCAAGCGATTTAGCATAGTTTTTATTAAGAAAAATACCGTAGAAGCTGTTCCATCAACGTGGCTACAAACCAAAAATACCATTTGTCTTTGGCCTGCAGTAAGTCGCGAAAAACTAAGTAAGCTTTTAAATCTTGACCAAGAAGAGTACCCGGACTCTACTTGGGAGCGAATTGGAGTAAAAAAACTAGAAGGATGTGGTAAGTTCTAATTTGAAATTGTAATTTTATTAATAAAATAATACATGTGCAACTGCAAAACACGTATTTGTAATTTAATAAAATTTTGTCTAAACAGATGACAGTTCTGGGGAGGTGATCTTATCGCGTGAAAATGACTTTTCAGTATTTCTTCAGGAATTCAAAGTACAACTTTTAATTAATTTGATATTTCTGATTATCAATTTAATCTTTTAATTTATTTAATGATTCATTTGTATTTATATAGTGAATTACATTTTCTGTAGATTTCAAAAGAACTTGCTTATCAAAATTAGTAAGCATTCCAAACGAGGTGAATGAATTAGTGTGGATTAATCGCCCAAATCCGACACTAGAACAAAATATTTCTGACCTCCCGATTTTGAACAAAGAGAGTCTAAATGTGGTCAGTATGTGGTGTGAAGACGAAAATAATTTTTCCTGTTTGGTAAATGTGATTAACGTTTAATATTGAGATAGTCATTATCCATTGGTTTAAATATTTTTACACCCTGTATGTATGTTTATGAATTGTTTAAAATTCAGCATAAATGTGTAACTTTACCTATTAATGAACATAATTATTTATGCACTCCTATGCCTCAAGTTTTAAAAATTAATTAATGAAACAAATGAGCCTGTTATGGTTTGCTATTAGTATTATATGCTACCCTACTTAAGAAGTCCTAGTAGTGATGCTAAATTTTATTTTTGTACTGTAATTTAATTGTGTATTTGAATAATAAAAACTTTAAACCATATTTAAAACTACCATGCTTTTAAATTTAAATTACCCGCATAGTTAAGATTTGTCGGGTAATCGATAGCCTTTGAGGAAGGACCATTGATGGGAAAGCACTGGCATATTCGTCTTTGCATAAACGGGCAATGGTCGGGACGTGTTTGGCCCGACAACATCGATGCCGTTATGGCAAAGTTGAGGGCCCGGCGGCCAAAAGTGTTGATGGGCCGACAAAGTGTGTAAGGTTGGCCCGACTTCAGCCCAACCGTTTTGTGCTACTGGGGTATTAGCTTCTCAAAATTTTAATAGTTACATCTCAAAATACTTTCTTATTTTGTGCATTGGTGTCTTACATTTCTAATAAATGTCTACAGGGTGTCTACTACAGGGTGTCAACTACAGGGTGTCAACGCCCGCCAACGGGTTATATAACGGAGAGCATTCAATCACATTGGCTCGACCGCAGGTCGTGCTAATGTGGTTGCTGCCCGAAGTCACAAACGGCTACCCAGTCCGAAAACGGGATGTAAACGGAGGGCAAGCAGTCTCATTAGACCGATCGAAGGTCGGGCTAATGATACTGCTTGGCCGGAGTTTTATTATTATTGTACTTTTTGAAATTATTGAATTATTGAAATTGAAAAAATAGAAATTCGAAGAAATATGCTGCGGAAAGATATTTAGCGGGTATCCTAATTGCATAATTTAGGTTGAAGCAAGTTTAAATTAAATACCCCAAGTTTATACTCCTTGGGTTGAAGATAATTTGTTCGCCCTTTCCTGGTGGTAACTGGACACTTCAAAATAATATTATAGTACTCTCTTTTCAAATGACATTGAAAAGAGTGTTGGGTATTTGGGTCTTAGTCGCAGTCTTAATTAACCTATCTCAATTTTGATGCAGCTTCCCTTAGTTACTGCGACTAAGACCCAAATACCCAACACTCTTTTCAATGTCATTTGAAAAGAGTGTACTATAAAGCCTACACTAAGAGAATACAGGGCGTTTTTAATTAGTTGTGATCTAATTAATTGGTAATTAGTAATTAGTGATTTTTTCGGATAACTAAATAATTAGTAATTAGGATTGTTTTTGGAGAACTACTTAATTAGTAATTAGTAATTAGTAACTTTTTCGGGGAAGTAATTAATTAGTAATTAGTAATTAGTTATATTTTAAAAGAACTAATTAATTAGTAGTTAGCAATTTGTAATTTTTTCAAAGAACTAATTAATTAGTAATTAGTATTTTTCCAAGAAGCTTTTTAATTAGTAATTAGCAATTAGCTTAGAAAATTCTTCTTATTAATTTAATAATCAGTCAGTCAATTAATTAGTAATTAATTAAATAATTAGTTAAAGTTAATTGCAGATTTTCGTCAATTTATTAATCAATGCATTGGAGATCAAATTTACATTTGGGTTATTGTAAATTTTATGCCATTTACTACTTCTTGCATGCCTTATATTGTTTCATTACATTTCAACATGGCCAACGCTTCAAACAAATCGTCCTTCATATTTAATCTGTTTTTCCGTAAAATCAATCCTCCGTAGCTGAATAAGCGCTCAACAGGAGCAGAGGAGGGCAAAACAGTATTAAAACGTACGAACACACGCTTTACAGTAGGATATGAGAAAAGCATATCTAAATCTACCCTACTATCTGAGAAATATTGCAAGCATTCCGTTTCAGCACCATGTTCATCCTCATCCCGGTTGTCACTTTCATTGTAGGATTCTGGTATACCAAAATTATAACGTTCTTCCATTTTAGACCTTTTTGCAATTTCACAAATTGCGTCATTTGGATTGCTTTTTTTAACATAGCATTTCTTTACTTCAGCAACAAACAAAGCTTTGGAAGCAGAGACTCTTTCCTTCGGAATCCAACGAAGTTTAAACAAAGGATGAGAAATTGAAGCTATTATGCATTCTTCCGATTCCGGCCCAAATTCGAGTAGCCACCCATACCGATTTCTTTGATTTATCCCCTTCTTTAAACTCCGAGCTATTTGATTGGTAATTTCGCTTCCTGAAAGTTCTGTCAACTCTGTCAGTTTTCTTTCGATTCGCAAAAGTTCAGGAAATAAATGCGCCATGAAAATATCTTATCACCTTGCAAAATGTCTAGTGCAGAACTAATCAGAGGAGGGCAAAACAGTATTAAAACGTACGAACACACGCTTTACAGTAGGATATGAGAAAAGCATATCTAAATCTACCCTACTATCTGAGAAATATTGCAAGCATTCCGTTTCAGCACCATGTTCATCCTCATCCCGGTTGTCACTTTCATTGTAGGATTCTGGTATACCAAAATTATAACGTTCTTCCATTTTAGACCTTTTTGCAATTTCACAAATTGCGTCATTTGGATTGCTTTTTTTAACATAGCATTTCTTTACTTCAGCAACAAACAAAGCTTTGGAAGCAGAGACTCTTTCCTTCGGAATCCAACGAAGTTTAAACAAAGGATGAGAAATTGAAGCTATTATGCATTCTTCCGATTCCGGCCCAAATTCGAGTAGCCACCCATACCGATTTCTTTGATTTATCCCCTTCTTTAAACTCCGAGCTATTTGATTGGTAATTTCGCTTCCTGAAAGTTCTGTCAACTCTGTCAGTTTTCTTTCGATTCGCAAAAGTTCAGGAAATAAATGCGCCATGAAAATATCTTATCACCTTGCAAAATGTCTAGTGCAGAACTAATAGGGCTGAGACAAATTTTATAAGATTCTAAGCTTTCTAGTTCTGCTTCCCGAAAAATGGGAACCTCTAATTTTTGGCACACGATATTTATTTTATCCCTGTGCTCTAAAAGGCGATTAATCGAATCGTATAAGGAATTCCACCTCGTGGTTACTGGCCGAATGAGTCTTCCTTTCAAAATTTCCAACACGTTTTCTGCTTGCTTTGGAGACGAATTCCTAATCCACAGGGCGTTACATTTTGCCAATGCAGCGCGCAAAACCTTCTTATCGGCAATCTGAAAAAGACGTCACGGTATTTAGTTTTAAACAGCACTGCATAATAAATATAATTTGAGTAAAAATATATTATTGGTAGTTACATTATCGGGCTCTTTAGACGCAATCAAATTTAATTTATGAGCAGCACAACGAAAATGCTTAGGCAGAACAATGTCTTGCTCTTCTTGAGGAACTTCATTCAGAATGTCCCTGATACGAACAACATTAGATTCTTCCTCGTCTGTATTGCCATCTTCGTCGTCCATATCGTTTTCCTCAATTTCATGGCCGCTTATTTCGTATATCTGAAAAGCTTTGACATAATTAGATCCGTTGTCAGTCACAACTCCTAGAATCTTGTCAATTGTCAGGTCATAGTCTTGCAATGTAGAACTCATGCTGGCGGCCAATCTATCGTACGAATGTATACCCTCTAATCGGCAAAACCGAAGAATAGCTGACTTTCTTTCAAGATGATTGTTTATCCAATGCACAGTCATTCCGACAAACCGTCGTGTTTTTGTTGACCACCCATCCGCTGTCACGCACATGTAATCCACTTTTGATAATGAAGACTTGATTTGACTCTTCAATTCCAAATGGCTATTAAGAATTCGGCTATGGAAAACTTCGTAAGGTTTTACTTTTGCCTCGTAGTTCAGCACTAAATGACAAGCAGTTTTTAATTTAATTTTTAAGTGATAAATAGATTTGTAACCCAATTAATCTGATATAATAAAAACCGACCTGATAAACCCATCACTAAAGTCTTAAATGCAGGATGCCGTACTATAGACACAGGAGACATAGTTGTCACTAGAAATTGAGTGATGAGACGATCAGCCTTCTCCTGCTTTCCACAAGTTTCTCCAACTTTGAATACGTCCAACGACGGTCCCTTGCCCTTCTCATCTTTAAACTTATTCTTTCCACAACTTTTGTTTTGCGGTTTTTCCTTTTTGAACTTTTCGAATTCCTCAGGGTGAGCAATCTGCATTTCAAAAAATCATATAATGTGTTTTTCCGTTTTCCTTATGGTTATCTATTACATTTATACATTTCTAATTCATTTAATATTTTTTATTGAAATTTTCGATTAAACGGTTAACCGTTATGCTACTTACCTTTAAATGACTGTTGAAATTTGAGCTTACGTTGACTTGAGCGACTATGATTTTGTTTGGGCACAGTCTACATTTTGCAGTCACCTTGTCATTTTCAAGCTTTTGGAATGTAAATAAACCATAGTTTTGGTCAAACAAGCACAATAAATTTTTTGGCATTTGTGGAAGAGTATCCATTTTGACACAAAACTTTCAATCTGGGAAAGGTGGTTGATAGAATGATGAAATGCCTACTTTGCAATGTGTACAGAAGTTTGGGTAGTATGCATAATTCACAATCAAATCAAAATTAAACGGTGGCGGAGTGCAGAAAGAAAGGAAGTGGCTTTGGCTTATTGTTGTAGTGGAGCCTTGTGGATTTGTATTTTACTGCGGCAAAAGGGAAGCACAACTAATTAATTTATTAATTAGTAATTAGTTAATTACTTCTTCTGGGAGCAACTAATTAATTCTTAATTAGTTAATTACTTTGTGTGTGATCAAGAAATTAATTAGTAATTAGTTAATTACTTCTTATATCAACAACTAATTAATTAGTAATTAGTTAATTACTTCTTGTATAAACAATTAATTAATTAGTAATTGGTTAATTACTTCTTGTGCGAACAACTAATTAATTAGCAATTAGTAATTAGCAACTAATTACCAATTAATTAGTTAATTAATTAGTGTGCTAATTAATTACTAACGCCCTGAGAGAATAGTACTAAACAACTAGGGCCGAATTCTAATCCTTTGGATTAAAACAGTGTTGAATTTCAACCCGAGTTATCCTATCCAAAACCGAAGTTTAAACTGTTATTCTAATTCTTTTTTCTGCTAGGATAAGGGTAGCTAAAAATTTCAGCTAGACAGGTTAGGTAAGCCTAAATTATGCAATGCTATTTGCAAATAATATCCATTACCAAACTAATATCGAAAACTGTTAAATAGCTTTATTATTAGGTTGAAATGCGAAAAAAAGTAATTCTTTCTTTTGAACACAGTAAAATTTCTGCGTGTATGCTTAATGCATTAAACTAACAATTTATAGTAATTATACAAATTAGTATTTTTTTGCTATATATGAATATTAATTTAATCAGTATTTTTGCTAGTTAATTGTTCATAATTTTACCATAGATTAAAATAAAAATCATTGTAAAATACAAGTCAGTCGTTTGTCCATGAAAGTACGGTTTATTTAAGGACATCGACATAAATTCAGTGCAGTACACACACACAATACCCACTACCCACACTAGCACCCATTAGGAAAGTAGACCTGACTTTCGACCTTCCACACCCTGTGCCATCGATAGATTCATATAAAGTTGCTTGAACCCACAGCTTCAACAGCTGATAGGCTAATAGCCTCCGGCGGCCATCTTGATTTCTTTATACGAAAATGCAGTTTTCCAAATTCGGAAAAGTATGATCATATTCTCACTATTATTATTGGTTGCCCTACCATTACTACACCAATATGCATTGTTCGTCGTTT
>JABJWA020000415.1:0-10194 GCA_020352615.2 Yoshiicerus persimilis | reverse complement strand
TCTTTCTATACTTATTCTACACGATATCACCATCACCACGTCACCGCTTCACGATATCGCTGGACTGGATTATCGTAAATAATTTAATAGTTGAACCGAAATCGATAGTGTTAAGTCTATATAACAAACAGTTGCTACTGACTGTACTGACATACCGAACTATCTTGTTCTTTCAGTATACTATTAAGCTTGCCATTAACACATTTATTACTTAGTCTTTGCTAGATTTGATTTATGTAAGCCATACATTTTAACAAGTAAGTGGTGGAAATCAAGATAGAAACCTTACTACAGATTTAAAATATTTTTGGAGTCTACAGAATTTCAAAATGTTTAGAAGAATTATTGAAGAACTAAAAATTGTGTTATTCATTTTACTTTTTAGTTTAATTCAACAGAGTACAGAGAGCAAACTAAAGCATGGTTGCGCACTCTTGTGAGTCACGAGGACGGACTGTTTTCCTCTACTTTAAACTACCTGATGGCGCCGGCATATTCGTGACACGTGGTAAACGCTATCGCAGCAACTGAACTGAGTTCAGCCCAGCACGATAAAGCGTCACTCAGCACACTATGATAGACATCTCCCCGAAATACCAGTACACAGTCTGCACCCTTATCTTTCCTCAGTCACCCGTCACCACGGCGGTGGATACTCCGGATTCACCAGCCACATGCCCGCACAGCAACCCCCAATCCCAGAGAAACCCGCCGCCAGCCCACTCTGAAATCCACACATATTTCCACTTACGGATCAGCTTATTTGAGAAAAACACTTCCATTAGAGTAAAGCCACTAAGTAGTGTAAAATATTCGGCATAGTTAGTGATTCATCTCCAATAAATCTCCCTAGCTCCTTACGGCACTCCCACATCTATATTAATTAATCCAACGCCGCCACTAGTCGCCTTGGAAACGGCTCCCTATCCAACCAAATAACCCATTCTTGATAAACGCCTCCTTTGCCCGGACGTCGCACAACCAGGGTTCGCAATCCTGATTATTGCCAACACCGTTTCACGTTTCTAGGGACGCCGTAGGTATCCAATCTATTGACACCGGCTACAAATTACGAAGAATTCTTCGTCCAATTTATTTTCGCTTGACCAAAAAATATATCATGAGAGAACAACGGAAATCTCACAACACTCGCGTTTTCGATACTCACAGCCACCACACCTTAGCACCGAGGAGTTTCATACACGCTCTCCCAGGGGGCTGGAACCAATGGATTTCTTCCTGCACCAATCAACAAGATTTACGGCAGACCACGACGAGCCTTTGCTCACACACACACCCTTGACCTACGCAAGAATACCGGATTGGTTCATACGGTTTCGAATAAGCACTGTGCCCTAGCGACACGAAGGGATTGCCTTCTAAGTAACACAAAGTAAAAGAGAGCACTCACGGGAAATCACAACAAGCATCGTGGAATCACCTGTGGTATGTAGATCGTGATATTTTTTCGAGCCCTCCACAAATACCGCCATCAGGGCGAACGCTTGTTTTGAACAGGCAAACACTTTATCATATACTACACGCAATGAGATACCAAAACAAAACCAGCTCACAGTAACGGAACGACAGGGCACATGCTGAATGTAAGACATGTGGCTCCATACGTTATGAGAAGTAAAGAGCGACGGTGTCAGCACATTCTCCACAAAAAAAGGCGCAGAGTGAGCAGACCGTCTTCAGTATTTCGATACACTGATTTTATGACGCCACACCACAATGTGTTCACAAAAAATATGTATAACAATATAAACAGTCCGGATTCATTGTGCAATAACGAGAGGAGGCCGGTAATTACAAGAGTGATATAAAAATACGCCAATCATCTACACAAACTGTCCAAGCGGGTGCTCCACGATATAGTCCCATTTTGTTACCGAATCTCCCACAGCAATATGGATTAAGATCACAACTTCACATCTATCTTGCACGGAGACTGGGGTAGGATATGCTTCTCTCTTTACGGATTCCACTATGGCACGACCCAAGTTTACGGATGTATGAGTTAAATGGATTTGCAAATATTCTGATAACAATTCACAGTCGTCCCGCGTTTTTGCTACCCTATATGACATAGTTTATCTTCTTACAACACAAGGAATCCTATTACCGCTTTTCCATTTATTTGTGGTTTTTCATTACGATTTTATGGTCCAACAATTGTCTATTTTGTCACCGAAGAACTGGAGAACATGGAATGGAATTAAATGGATCATGAAGGGTAACATTAGTCTGTAATGCCTAACAAATATTCGCAATCGTTCATTGACAAAGCTCATTTTAACACGGGAATTCGACACCACCGGAACGTGACCGAACCACAAGACAGTACAATACATCAGTATATACTTGTGTCTTTCATCAAAGCTGCTTATCAATATCGGATTCAGTTTATTGCTATATTTAGTCCAGTTAACGCGGTCATGCAGATACGATGCCTTTCCCTTGCAGATAGAAAGCACTGCACCGCCTTTACGTGGAACCAGGGCAGCTGCTGCATAGTGCTAAGCCTACATCTATATCTAAATCATATCTGCACGGAAAAAAATAATCCCCCAAAACTATACGAGAACCCCTAAATTTATGCCACGGAAGACAAGGGTTAGCCCCCGGCTCCCTCACCTCACACTCACATTTTCCATCCAGTCCTAGCCCCACAAGCAGAGGTGAAACTTTAAATCCATGTATGATAGAGTACCATCACATGGAAGTTAACTTATCCAAGAGAAAAAACACCACCACCCGTTTCCTTCATACCTCAGTACCATCCAACGCAGTCACAAGAACCTAAACTTAAGATGCTCTCACACACTGTGGAACCCAAGCACGGCAGCTAATTCTGTCCAACTATATGAAAAGAAAAATTCCAACAGATTCTTTCCACCAGATGACACATTGTCTCTACAATAATCCCACACAAATGGATTTCAACTCATGACCAACAAAACTATGTCGTTTGGTAAAATAGAACAGAAAGAGACTAGTTCACCGATTTTAATGACCTAACACTACTGGCATACTTGATCCTCGTAGTCATCTATCCGACATAATTAATATTTGGAAATTCTGTGATACTATTTATCGTATCGTAAAAAGGAAAGCAATTGAGTAAAGATAGGATATTACGATTTCTTTTCGTCATGTACCACTTAGAAAGCAAATTACACTTCTATATCAGGCGTCAGGTTCTGTACAACCATGGCTCGAAACTCTAACACCCGAGCACTCACAATATAAACACTATAGCAAACGTTGTTTCAGACGAGACCGACACAGCAGAAACAGTGAGGAAACCTCGGTCATTGACCAATCGTTTTGCGAATTCTAGCGAATATTCTCTACAATATTTTATTTTCTACTGCTTTGTGTGCCTAATTAACATTTAGCAGCATTTATGGGAACTTCATATGGAGGAACTACCAAGAATCAATAAAAATGTTCAAATCCGACAGTACTTGTGAATGAGTCAATCACGGCAAGGATAATTGCAGTAACCCTAATAAACAGATCCGGGTTTGTGAATTATACCACTAGACCCCCTGAGAACTACGCAATCGTAGAAACGCGTCAAATACGACAAATGTAAGCCGCCCAAAAAATAAATATTTTATGCTAAAAGTCAACCCCTGGAACACGTGTATCTATTTTGGTTTGCAAACACGCTAACATAAACGCCCCCAGTGTGGCGTGTTTTAAGCTAACGATAGTGAATTGCTAAACCTCGACATATACCTCATGCAAATTAAACCAATTGAAACAACTAGACACTAGCAAGGCTTATAGTGTATCATATTAGCTATTATCGTTAAGCCACTAGAGTTTGGGTTCATTTTACAATCATTAAATTTACAGTTCCTATAATAGTCCATCACACTTACAAACTCAACGCAGTGCAAACATCGTTGCATCCACATACGTAGAAGCATAATCACTAACAAAATTGGCACCACCGAGATATACACTCCCCGTCTACTGCCACGATATACTGCTTCAACTCAATTGCATGGAAATTCTAAGATAAACAGACACCTGAGTTAATGCCTCCGTAGGTACCGTGAGGTACCGGCCAGAATAATAGAGGAAATAAAGCCACGAAGAATGGCTCGCCTGCAATCCTTGGATACATAAGTAACATTGAGGCATATCCCTGAAACGTAGCATAATTGAATGAAGTCATATTTCCAGACAATAGTGAACAGGTTAACAGCACCAGCAGTTGATAAAGAAAGTTCCTTAATTTCCATTTGATTGTGTGATAAATAAAGAATAAACTTCGTCTCTAAATTCTCCGTGAAATAACAAAGTTTGCAAAAACCATACCAGAAGATGGAATTAGGGTTGAAAGCTAAGAGCTAATAGGCCTCTGAGGGATTCTGGTACATCATGTAAAATGCTGACTAATTAAATATATGTCTAGTATGTAAATATTTCTGGTATGCTTGTTGATTAAATCAATGTATATCTAAAGTTATACATACTCAAGCAAAAGAACTTAATTTTTATTTCGACTTTATGAATCAAAATGTGTTCAATGTGGAAACAATTTACAATAAGTGAATAGTAAATAACACTGAAAGAGCCAATTGGTAATACTTCAATCAACCGTGAAACTCCGTTGGTGCGAATTGCTATTAAACTACATTACTTTTGCGTCGAGCAAAAATTCTAATTATCTTAAAGAGTTTCAAATTACAATTATGAGTAGCCACCAATAGTGCACACGATAAAAAAGAAATAACAAGCATTGGGAAATGCGTAGATAATACGGAAATTGGGGTAACATTCAATTGTGTTGTGTTGTTGTGTTGTGTTGTGTTGTTGTGTTGTGTTGTGTTGTGTGTTCAATTGTGTTGTTGATCATAATTTGCATGTACGATCTAGTCGTCTGTTTTTGAATTATAAAGCAATTACCAAATGTAAGTCCAAATGGTTTACAAGCTCTTAAAATTCGAAGAGAGTGTTTACTCTGGGTTTCTCTTTTCCATTTTTGGAGAAAGTTTCGATTGGCCGGACACTTCTCCTAAGCTAGCAACTAAGGATTTCTCTACGAGCAGGTCAATAAAAGACAACATTGGAAAATACAGGTACATAGAAATTGGAATATGAATGAATAATTTTATAGCGCTAAAAGTATTGAGCATGTGAAACGCATTTAAGCCAACTAAATTAACTCCTACAACAATTGATACTAGTTCATTTAGGTATTGATTTAGCAAAGTCAGTATTTTGAAAATAAGAATAGAGGAGCGAAAACTTCTATTTCTGTTTTCTCTATGCTTAATAGCAGGACCGATTGATTTCAAGCAGGAGGCGAACAGAGTGCAGTACATAAATCCCCATCCAATAATTAGAGACCATGTCGCTGACATATGGGTAGCCACAAGAGAACTTCCGATGAAAACAATTATGCCAGTGGGGAAAAAATCGTTAATTTCCTCAGGGAAATTTTCTCTTATAAATCTTTGAATTGGGTTCAAGTCTTCTCCGTATGCACATTGCAGAGAAAAAGAAATGACGCTAATGAATGATATCATGTGTGCCAAATGCACTGCTTTTGAAATTAATAATGCCCTTCGGGTTTCTCCTTTTTCATCTTTATCCTGAAATTTACTGCCTAAAATTCCAAACAAACTCACATTGCCAGAGTTATACAAATTACTATACAAAATTTACAAACATTACAAAATCTCAAATTCAGTGGCTAAAATTTCTAGTATTGAATTTTTACTTTATCGATTCATCCATTGTGCTTTGAGTAAACAGTACTCAAAAAAGTTGAGAGTAAGAACCGAACCAACGATCGCACCATCTGTCGATTCCCGCAAATTCTTACTGTTTTTTACTTTTTACTTTCAGCAGAGCCGATCAAATAAAAATTCAGCATCACGAATTGTAGATATTGAAATTTAGAATCTTTCTATATCACTACAATTTGCAGATGGTTACCTTCCTGCCCTATATTTATTTAGGATATATCCAAATACATTGTATGCAGCATTAGTCATATGTGTTGCTCCGCAATGCAGCTTTAATTGCAATTTATTTTGTTGAAAAAAGAAAAAATTAATTACAATAACCATTTTGTAAATTAATTACAATAACCATTTTGTAAATTAATTACAATAACCATTTTGTAAATTAATTACAATAACCATTTTGTAAATTAATTACAATAACCATTTTGTAAATTAATTACAATAACCATTTTGTAAATTAATTACAATAACCATTTTGTAAATTAATTACAATAACCATTTTGTAAATTAATTACAATAACCATTTTGTAAATTAATTACAATAACCATTTTGTAAATTAATTACAATAACCATTTTGTAAATTAATTACAATAACCATTTTGTAAATTAATTACAATAACCATTTTGTGTAAATTAATTACAATAACCATTTTGTAAATTAATTACAATAACCATTTTGTAAATTAATTACAATAACCATTTTGTAAATTAATTACAATAACCATTTTGTAAATTAATTACAATAACCATTTTGTAAATTAATTACAATAACCATTTTGTAAATTAATTACAATAACCATTTTGTAAATTAATTACAATAACCATTTTGTAAATTAATTACAATAACCATTTTGTAAATTAATTACAATAACCATTTTGTAAATTAATTACAATAACCATTTTGTAAATTAATTACAATAACCATTTTGTAAATTAATTACAATAACCATTTTGTAAATTAATTACAATAACCATTTTGTAAATTAATTACAATAACCATTTTGTAAATTAATTACAATAACCATTTTGTAAATTAATTACAATAACCATTTTGTAAATTAATTACAATAACCATTTTGTAAATTAATTACAATAACCATTTTGTAAATTAATTACAATAACCATTTTGTAAATTAATTACAATAACCATTTTGTAAATTAATTACAATAACCATTTTGTAAATTAATTACAATAACCATTTTGTAAATTAATTACAATAACCATTTTGTAAATTAATTACAATAACCATTTTGTAAATTAATTACAATAACCATTTTGTAAATTAATTACAATAACCATTTTGTAAATTAATTACAATAACCATTTTGTAAATTAATTACAATAACCATTTTGTAAATTAATTACAATAACCATTTTGTAAATTAATTACAATAACCATTTTGTAAATTAATTACAATAACCATTTTGTAAATTAATTACAATAACCATTTTGTAAATTAATTACAATAACCATTTTGTAAATTAATTACAATAACCATTTTGTAAATTAATTACAATAACCATTTTGTAAATTAATTACAATAACCATTTTGTGTAAATTAATTACAATAACCATTTTGTAAATTAATTACAATAACCATTTTGTAAATTAATTACAATAACCATTTTGTGTAAATTAATTACAATAACCATTTTGTGTAAATTAATTACAATAACCATTTTGTAAATTAATTACAATAACCATTTTGTGTAAATTAATTACAATAACCATTTTGTAAATTAATTACAATAACCATTTTGTAAATTAATTACAATAACCATTTTGTAAATTAATTACAATAACCATTTTGTGTAAATTAATTACAATAACCATTTTGTGTAAATTAATTACAATAACCATTTTGTGTAAATTAATTACAATAACCATTTTGTGTAAATTAATTACAATAACCATTTTGTGTAAATTAATTACAATAACCATTTTGTGTAAATTAATTACAATAACCATTTTGTGTAAATTAATTACAATAACCATTTTGTGTAAATTAATTACAATAACCATTTTGTGTAAATTAATTACAATAACCATTTTGTGTAAATTAATTACAATAACCATTTTGTGTAAATTAATTACAATAACCATTTTGTAAATTAATTACAATAACCATTTTGTGTAAATTAATTACAATAACCATTTTGTGTAAATTAATTACAATAACCATTTGTGTAAATTAATTACAATAACCATTTTGTAAATTAATTGCAATAACCATTTTGTGTAAATTAATTACAATAACCATTTTGTGTAAATTAATTACAATAACCATTTTGTGTAAATTAATTACAATAACCATTTTGTAAATTAATTACAATAACCATTTTGTGTAAATTAATTACAATAACCATTTTGTAAATTAATTACAATAACCATTTTGTAAATTAATTACAATAACCATTTTGTAAATTAATTACAATAACCATTTTGTAAATTAATTACAATAACCATTTTGTGTAAATTAATTACAATAACCATTTTGTAAATTAATTACAATAACCATTTTGTAAATTAATTACAATAACCATTTTGTGTAAATTAATTACAATAACCATTTTGTAAATTAATTACAATAACCATTTTGTAAATTAATTACAATAACCATTTTGTGTAAATTAATTACAATAACCATTTTGTAAATTAATTACAATAACCATTTTGTAAATTAATTACAATAACCATTTTGTAAATTAATTACAATAACCATTTTGTAAATTAATTACAATAACCATTTTGTAAATTAATTACAATAACCATTTTGTAAATTAATTACAATAACCATTTTGTAAATTAATTACAATAACCATTTTGTGTAAATTAATTACAATAACCATTTTGTAAATTAATTACAATAACCATTTTGTGTAAATTAATTACAATAACCATTTTGTAAATTAATTACAATAACCATTTTGTAAATTAATTACAATAACCATTTTGTAAATTAATTACAATAACCATTTTGTAAATTAATTACAATAACCATTTTGTAAATTAATTACAATAACCATTTTGTAAATTAATTACAATAACCATTTTGTAAATTAATTACAATAACCATTTTGTAAATTAATTACAATAACCCATTTTGTAAATTAATTACAATAACCATTTTGTAAATTAATTACAATAACCATTTTGTAAATTAATTACAATAACCATTTTGTAAATTAATTACAATAACCATTTTGTAAATTAATTACAATAACCATTTTGTAAATTAATTACAATAACCATTTTGTAAATTAATTACAATAACCATTTTGTAAATTAATTACAATAACCATTTTGTAAATTAATTACAATAACCATTTTGTAAATTAATTACAATAACCATTTTGTAAATTAATTACAATAACCATTTTGTAAATTAATTACAATAACCATTTTGTAAATTAATTACAATAACCATTTTGTAAATTAATTACAATAACCATTTTGTAAATTAATTACAATAACCATTTTGTAAATTAATTACAATAACCATTTTGTAAATTAATTACAATAACCATTTTGTAAATTAATTACAATAACCATTTTGTAAATTAATTACAATAACCATTTTGTAAATTAATTACAATAACCATTTTGTAAATTAATTACAATAACCATTTTGTAAATTAATTACAATAACCATTTTGTAAATTAATTACAATAACCATTTTGTAAATTAATTACAATAACCATTTTGTAAATTAATTACAATAACCATTTTGTAAATTAATTACAATAACCATTTTGTAAATTAATTACAATAACCATTTTGTAAATTAATTACAATAACCATTTTGTAAATTAATTACAATAACCATTTTGTAAATTAATTACAATAACCATTTTGTAAATTAATTACAATAACCATTTTGTAAATTAATTACAATAACCATTTTGTAAATTAATTACAATAACCATTTTGTAAATTAATTACAATAACCATTTTGTAAATTAATTACAATAACCATTTTGTAAATTAATTACAATAACCATTTTGTAAATTAATTACAATAACCATTTTGTAAATTAATTACAATAACCATTTTGTAAATTATTACAATAACCCCTTTTGAAAATGTTAATACAATACACCATTTGTAAAATTACTTACACTAAACCATTTGTAAATAATTACACACATAACATTGATAGTAGTACATAATGACCTTACATAACCATTTTGAAAATACATACAAATACCTATTTTGTAAAAGGTAACAAATAACGTTTTGTAATTAATTCAATAACCATTGTACATAATTAGACATAACCATTTTGGAAATCAACCATGACAGATGAGGCTCTTGTGGTAACATCCAATCCCCAATATACAATAACCCTTTGTGGAGCGTCACACCTAAACAATAAACATTTGTAAACTTAATACACTAACCCATCTGTAAATTAA
>JABJWA020000414.1:0-10359 GCA_020352615.2 Yoshiicerus persimilis | reverse complement strand
GTATCTGCCATCACAAATCCTGTCACTAATTAATTATCTAAATCAAATCACTGTAAAAAACATTTAAAGGATATGTAATATCAGTATGAAATCTATCAGGAAATTAAATAACATTTTATGTAAAATACCTTTTATGTGCAACATACAAAAACAGTAACTGTAGTGAAAAATATTAATTACAGGCGACGTTGTCCTGCACCTCCTTGTTATTTGGTGTAAGTTAGACAAAAACAAGGTATTTTATCAACTAGTCCATTTGCCAAAAGAAACATTAATTAAGGATTGACAGTTTGGGGTGGGCTAATTAAAAGTGGTTAAAGTTATTTTATGTAAACTTTTATCACTTCCCACTGCCTTTCAGTTCCCACCTAAATTTCTCCCATGTGTCGACCTAACTAATATGTTTACTAGTGTAGAGATGGCGAATTAGGTCTTCTCAGTATCTTGGTATCTGCTCGCAAATGTAGCAACTTTACATCCAACCTAGCAATGAGATTTTTTGACGTACTTTTAGGAAAATATAATCCTGCCTGTATGTTTTCAAATTGCAATAGGGAAAAGAAATGCCAAATCAATTCTACATGTGAGTGTATGTAGTACATGGGAGTATGGATTTTTGGTAGAAATGGCATTGCAACATACTTATGTTGTAATATTCTAGCATAATGAAAATGATGCAAACCAATGGGATGATCTTAAAAATAAGCATCCCATACTCAACTTAATGACATAATAAAATGCCTTCTGCTACGAATATTGATGCGAGGCTGAGACTGAGGCTGCCGTGTCGAAAACTACATTATACCATGGCCATAATGTATTGAATCAGAGAACCTTGTAATAATACTACTAGTAATAGCAACTGTTTTTATGTAGTTAACCCTAGCAGTCCCAAAGGTTTTTTCTATGGTCCGAAACGACTACAATTGTAGTCACGCATGGGAGCAATCCCTAAATATACCAAACAGCTACAATTGTAGTCAGAGCATTGCAGAACGTTCTTTGACGACAGAGCCAGTTGTTTTTGGTGCACGACAGTGCTCATGGATTATTCAAAGATGAATATATTTTGATATTTTGTAAAAGGTTATTCAAATCAAATGCGTGCTATGTAGGTATATGCACAAACAATGTATGTAAAATAAAAGAGCGTTCATATACTACGAAAACTTTTTTTCGACGATTTTTGACGACTTTGATAATTTAATATTTAAATAAAGGAATTAAAAACAACTCAGCTACCCAGCGGGTACAACAGGGAACTTTTCCACCATTTAATTCTTTGTGAAATGCTGCATTTTAATATAACATGCTGGCATCTTGATATAACATGCTGGCATCATGATATAACATGCTGGCATCTTGATATAACATGCTGGCATCTTGATATAACATGCTGGCATCTTGATATAACATGCTGGCATCTTGATATAACATGCTGGCATCTTGATATAACATGCTGGCATCTTGATATAACATGCTGGCATCTTGATATAACATGCTGGCATCTTGATATAACATGCTGGCATCTTGATATAACATGCTGGCATCTTGATATAACATGCTGGCATCTTGATATAACATGCTGGCATCATGATATAACATGCTGGCATCTTGATATAACATGCTGGCATCTTGATATAACATGCTGGCATCTTGATATAACATGCTGGCATCTTGATATAACATGCTGGCATCTTGATATAACATGCTGGCATCTTGATATAACATGCTGGCATCTTGATATAACATGCTGGCATCTTGATATAACATGCTGGCATCTTGATATAACATGCTGGCATCTTGATATAACATGCTGGCATCTTGATATAACATGCTGGCATCTTGATATAACATGCTGGCATCTTGATATAACATGCTGGCATCTTGATATAACATGCTGGCATCTTGATATAACATGCTGGCATCTTGATATAACATGCTGGCATCTTGATATAACATGCTGGCATCTTGATATAACATGCTGGCATCTTGATATAACATGCTGGCATCTTGATATAACATGCTGGCATCTTGATATAACATGCTGGCATCTTGATATAACATGCTGGCATCTTGATATAACATGCTGGCATCTTGATATAACATGCTGGCATCTTGATATAACATGCTGGCATCTTGATATAACATGCTGGCATCTTGATATAACATGCTGGCATCTTGATATAACATGCTGGCATCTTGATATAACATGCTGGCATCTTGATATAACATGCTGGCATCTTGATATAACATGCTGGCATCTTGATATAACATGCTGGCATCTTGATATAACATGCTGGCATCTTGATATAACATGCTGGCATCTTGATATAACATGCTGGCATCTTGATATAACATGCTGGCATCTTGATATAACATGCTGGCATCTTGATATAACATGCTGGCATCTTGATATAACATGCTGGCATCTTGATATAACATGCTGGCATCTTGATATAACATGCTGGCATCTTGATATAACATGCTGGCATCTTGATATAACATGCTGGCATCTTGATATAACATGCTGGCATCTTGATATAACATGCTGGCATCTTGATATAACATGCTGGCATCTTGATATAACATGCTGGCATCTTGATATAACATGCTGGCATCTTGATATAACATGCTGGCATCTTGATATAACATGCTGGCATCTTGATATAACATGCTGGCATCTTGATATAACATGCTGGCATCTTGATATAACATGCTGGCATCTTGATATAACATGCTGGCATCTTGATATAACATGCTGGCATCTTGATATAACATGCTGGCATCTTGATATAACATGCTGGCATCTTGATATAACATGCTGGCATCTTGATATAACATGCTGGCATCTTGATATAACATGCTGGCATCTTGATATAACATGCTGGCATCTTGATATAACATGCTGGCATCTTGATATAACATGCTGGCATCTTGATATAACATGCTGGCATCTTGATATAACATGCTGGCATCTTGATATAACATGCTGGCATCTTGATATAACATGCTGGCATCTTGATATAACATGCTGGCATCTTGATATAACATGCTGGCATCTTGATATAACATGCTGGCATCTTGATATAACATGCTGGCATCTTGATATAACATGCTGGCATCTTGATATAACATGCTGGCATCTTGATATAACATGCTGGCATCTTGATATAACATGCTGGCATCTTGATATAACATGCTGGCATCTTGATATAACATGCTGGCATCTTGATATAACATGCTGGCATCTTGATATAACATGCTGGCATCTTGATATAACATGCTGGCATCTTGATATAACATGCTGGCATCTTGATATAACATGCTGGCATCTTGATATAACATGCTGGCATCTTGATATAACATGCTGGCATCTTGATATAACATGCTGGCATCTTGATATAACATGCTGGCATCTTGATATAACATGCTGGCATCTTGATATAACATGCTGGCATCTTGATATAACATGCTGGCATCTTGATATAACATGCTGGCATCTTGATATAACATGCTGGCATCTTGATATAACATGCTGGCATCTTGATATAACATGCTGGCATCTTGATATAACATGCTGGCATCTTGATATAACATGCTGGCATCTTGATATAACATGCTGGCATCTTGATATAACATGCTGGCATCTTGATATAACATGCTGGCATCTTGATATAACATGCTGGCATCTTGATATAACATGCTGGCATCTTGATATAACATGCTGGCATCTTGATATAACATGCTGGCATCTTGATATAACATGCTGGCATCTTGATATAACATGCTGGCATCTTGATATAACATGCTGGCATCTTGATATAACATGCTGGCATCTTGATATAACATGCTGGCATCTTGATATAACATGCTGGCATCTTGATATAACATGCTGGCATCTTGATATAACATGCTGGCATCTTGATATAACATGCTGGCATCTTGATATAACATGCTGGCATCTTGATATAACATGCTGGCATCTTGATATAACATGCTGGCATCTTGATATAACATGCTGGCATCTTGATATAACATGCTGGCATCTTGATATAACATGCTGGCATCTTGATATAACATGCTGGCATCTTGATATAACATGCTGGCATCTTGATATAACATGCTGGCATCTTGATATAACATGCTGGCATCTTGATATAACATGCTGGCATCTTGATATAACATGCTGGCATCTTGATATAACATGCTGGCATCTTGATATAACATGCTGGCATCTTGATATAACATGCTGGCATCTTGATATAACATGCTGGCATCTTGATATAACATGCTGGCATCTTGATATAACATGCTGGCATCTTGATATAACATGCTGGCATCTTGATATAACATGCTGGCATCTTGATATAACATGCTGGCATCTTGATATAACATGCTGGCATCTTGATATAACATGCTGGCATCTTGATATAACATGCTGGCATCTTGATATAACATGCTGGCATCTTGATATAACATGCTGGCATCTTGATATAACATGCTGGCATCTTGATATAACATGCTGGCATCTTGATATAACATGCTGGCATCTTGATATAACATGCTGGCATCTTGATATAACATGCTGGCATCTTGATATAACATGCTGGCATCTTGATATAACATGCTGGCATCTTGATATAACATGCTGGCATCTTGATATAACATGCTGGCATCTTGATATAACATGCTGGCATCTTGATATAACATGCTGGCATCTTGATATAACATGCTGGCATCTTGATATAACATGCTGGCATCTTGATATAACATGCTGGCATCTTGATATAACATGCTGGCATCTTGATATAACATGCTGGCATCTTGATATAACATGCTGGCATCTTGATATAACATGCTGGCATCTTGATATAACATGCTGGCATCTTGATATAACATGCTGGCATCTTGATATAACATGCTGGCATCTTGATATAACATGCTGGCATCTTGATATAACATGCTGGCATCTTGATATAACATGCTGGCATCTTGATATAACATGCTGGCATCTTGATATAACATGCTGGCATCTTGATATAACATGCTGGCATCTTGATATAACATGCTGGCATCTTGATATAACATGCTGGCATCTTGATATAACATGCTGGCATCTTGATATAACATGCTGGCATCTTGATATAACATGCTGGCATCTTGATATAACATGCTGGCATCTTGATATAACATGCTGGCATCTTGATATAACATGCTGGCATCTTGATATAACATGCTGGCATCTTGATATAACATGCTGGCATCTTGATATAACATGCTGGCATCTTGATATAACATGCTGGCATCTTGATATAACATGCTGGCATCTTGATATAACATGCTGGCATCTTGATATAACATGCTGGCATCTTGATATAACATGCTGGCATCTTGATATAACATGCTGGCATCTTGATATAACATGCTGGCATCTTGATATAACATGCTGGCATCTTGATATAACATGCTGGCATCTTGATATAACATGCTGGCATCTTGATATAACATGCTGGCATCTTGATATAACATGCTGGCATCTTGATATAACATGCTGGCATCTTGATATAACATGCTGGCATCTTGATATAACATGCTGGCATCTTGATATAACATGCTGGCATCTTGATATAACATGCTGGCATCTTGATATAACATGCTGGCATCTTGATATAACATGCTGGCATCTTGATATAACATGCTGGCATCTTGATATAACATGCTGGCATCTTGATATAACATGCTGGCATCTTGATATAACATGCTGGCATCTTGATATAACATGCTGGCATCTTGATATAACATGCTGGCATCTTGATATAACATGCTGGCATCTTGATATAACATGCTGGCATCTTGATATAACATGCTGGCATCTTGATATAACATGCTGGCATCTTGATATAACATGCTGGCATCTTGATATAACATGCTGGCATCTTGATATAACATGCTGGCATCTTGATATAACATGCTGGCATCTTGATATAACATGCTGGCATCTTGATATAACATGCTGGCATCTTGATATAACATGCTGGCATCTTGATATAACATGCTGGCATCTTGATATAACATGCTGGCATCTTGATATAACATGCTGGCATCTTGATATAACATGCTGGCATCTTGATATAACATGCTGGCATCTTGATATAACATGCTGGCATCTTGATATAACATGCTGGCATCT
This sequence comes from Yoshiicerus persimilis, assembly GCA_020352615.2. Lineage (NCBI taxonomy): Eukaryota > Metazoa > Arthropoda > Collembola > Entomobryomorpha > Tomoceridae > Yoshiicerus > Yoshiicerus persimilis. The sequence continues at coordinate 4,166 of JABJWA020000414.1, read as the reverse complement.
TGATATAACATGCTGGCATCTTGATATAACATGCTGGCATCTTGATATAACATGCTGGCATCTTGATATAACATGCTGGCATCTTGATATAACATGCTGGCATCTTGATATAACATGCTGGCATCTTGATATAACATGCTGGCATCTTGATATAACATGCTGGCATCTTGATATAACATGCTGGCATCTTGATATAACATGCTGGCATCTTGATATAACATGCTGGCATCTTGATATAACATGCTGGCATCTTGATATAACATGCTGGCATCTTGATATAACATGCTGGCATCTTGATATAACATGCTGGCATCTTGATATAACATGCTGGCATCTTGATATAACATGCTGGCATCTTGATATAACATGCTGGCATCTTGATATAACATGCTGGCATCTTGATATAACATGCTGGCATCTTGATATAACATGCTGGCATCTTGATATAACATGCTGGCATCTTGATATAACATGCTGGCATCTTGATATAACATGCTGGCATCTTGATATAACATGCTGGCATCTTGATATAACATGCTGGCATCTTGATATAACATGCTGGCATCTTGATATAACATGCTGGCATCTTGATATAACATGCTGGCATCTTGATATAACATGCTGGCATCTTGATATAACATGCTGGCATCTTGATATAACATGCTGGCATCTTGATATAACATGCTGGCATCTTGATATAACATGCTGGCATCTTGATATAACATGCTGGCATCTTGATATAACATGCTGGCATCTTGATATAACATGCTGGCATCTTGATATAACATGCTGGCATCTTGATATAACATGCTGGCATCTTGATATAACATGCTGGCATCTTGATATAACATGCTGGCATCTTGATATAACATGCTGGCATCTTGATATAACATGCTGGCATCTTGATATAACATGCTGGCATCTTGATATAACATGCTGGCATCTTGATATAACATGCTGGCATCTTGATATAACATGCTGGCATCTTGATATAACATGCTGGCATCTTGATATAACATGCTGGCATCTTGATATAACATGCTGGCATCTTGATATAACATGCTGGCATCTTGATATAACATGCTGGCATCTTGATATAACATGCTGGCATCTTGATATAACATGCTGGCATCTTGATATAACATGCTGGCATCTTGATATAACATGCTGGCATCTTGATATAACATGCTGGCATCTTGATATAACATGCTGGCATCTTGATATAACATGCTGGCATCTTGATATAACATGCTGGCATCTTGATATAACATGCTGGCATCTTGATATAACATGCTGGCATCTTGATATAACATGCTGGCATCTTGATATAACATGCTGGCATCTTGATATAACATGCTGGCATCTTGATATAACATGCTGGCATCTTGATATAACATGCTGGCATCTTGATATAACATGCTGGCATCTTGATATAACATGCTGGCATCTTGATATAACATGCTGGCATCTTGATATAACATGCTGGCATCTTGATATAACATGCTGGCATCTTGATATAACATGCTGGCATCTTGATATAACATGCTGGCATCTTGATATAACATGCTGGCATCTTGATATAACATGCTGGCATCTTGATATAACATGCTGGCATCTTGATATAACATGCTGGCATCTTGATATAACATGCTGGCATCTTGATATAACATGCTGGCATCTTGATATAACATGCTGGCATCTTGATATAACATGCTGGCATCTTGATATAACATGCTGGCATCTTGATATAACATGCTGGCATCTTGATATAACATGCTGGCATCTTGATATAACATGCTGGCATCTTGATATAACATGCTGGCATCTTGATATAACATGCTGGCATCTTGATATAACATGCTGGCATCTTGATATAACATGCTGGCATCTTGATATAACATGCTGGCATCTTGATATAACATGCTGGCATCTTGATATAACATGCTGGCATCTTGATATAACATGCTGGCATCTTGATATAACATGCTGGCATCTTGATATAACATGCTGGCATCTTGATATAACATGCTGGCATCTTGATATAACATGCTGGCATCTTGATATAACATGCTGGCATCTTGATATAACATGCTGGCATCTTGATATAACATGCTGGCATCTTGATATAACATGCTGGCATCTTGATATAACATGCTGGCATCTTGATATAACATGCTGGCATCTTGATATAACATGCTGGCATCTTGATATAACATGCTGGCATCTTGATATAACATGCTGGCATCTTGATATAACATGCTGGCATCTTGATATAACATGCTGGCATCTTGATATAACATGCTGGCATCTTGATATAACATGCTGGCATCTTGATATAACATGCTGGCATCTTGATATAACATGCTGGCATCTTGATATAACATGCTGGCATCTTGATATAACATGCTGGCATCTTGATATAACATGCTGGCATCTTGATATAACATGCTGGCATCTTGATATAACATGCTGGCATCTTGATATAACATGCTGGCATCTTGATATAACATGCTGGCATCTTGATATAACATGCTGGCATCTTGATATAACATGCTGGCATCTTGATATAACATGCTGGCATCTTGATATAACATGCTGGCATCTTGATATAACATGCTGGCATCTTGATATAACATGCTGGCATCTTGATATAACATGCTGGCATCTTGATATAACATGCTGGCATCTTGATATAACATGCTGGCATCTTGATATAACATGCTGGCATCTTGATATAACATGCTGGCATCTTGATATAACATGCTGGCATCTTGATATAACATGCTGGCATCTTGATATAACATGCTGGCATCTTGATATAACATGCTGGCATCTTGATATAACATGCTGGCATCTTGATATAACATGCTGGCATCTTGATATAACATGCTGGCATCTTGATATAACATGCTGGCATCTTGATATAACATGCTGGCATCTTGATATAACATGCTGGCATCTTGATATAACATGCTGGCATCTTGATATAACATGCTGGCATCTTGATATAACATGCTGGCATCTTGATATAACATGCTGGCATCTTGATATAACATGCTGGCATCTTGATATAACATGCTGGCATCTTGATATAACATGCTGGCATCTTGATATAACATGCTGGCATCTTGATATAACATGCTGGCATCTTGATATAACATGCTGGCATCTTGATATAACATGCTGGCATCTTGATATAACATGCTGGCATCTTGATATAACATGCTGGCATCTTGATATAACATGCTGGCATCTTGATATAACATGCTGGCATCTTGATATAACATGCTGGCATCTTGATATAACATGCTGGCATCTTGATATAACATGCTGGCATCTTGATATAACATGCTGGCATCTTGATATAACATGCTGGCATCTTGATATAACATGCTGGCATCTTGATATAACATGCTGGCATCTTGATATAACATGCTGGCATCTTGATATAACATGCTGGCATCTTGATATAACATGCTGGCATCTTGATATAACATGCTGGCATCTTGATATAACATGCTGGCATCTTGATATAACATGCTGGCATCTTGATATAACATGCTGGCATCTTGATATAACATGCTGGCATCTTGATATAACATGCTGGCATCTTGATATAACATGCTGGCATCTTGATATAACATGCTGGCATCTTGATATAACATGCTGGCATCTTGATATAACATGCTGGCATCTTGATATAACATGCTGGCATCTTGATATAACATGCTGGCATCTTGATATAACATGCTGGCATCTTGATATAACATGCTGGCATCTTGATATAACATGCTGGCATCTTGATATAACATGCTGGCATCTTGATATAACATGCTGGCATCTTGATATAACATGCTGGCATCTTGATATAACATGCTGGCATCTTGATATAACATGCTGGCATCTTGATATAACATGCTGGCATCTTGATATAACATGCTGGCATCTTGATATAACATGCTGGCATCTTGATATAACATGCTGGCATCTTGATATAACATGCTGGCATCTTGATATAACATGCTGGCATCTTGATATAACATGCTGGCATCTTGATATAACATGCTGGCATCTTGATATAACATGCTGGCATCTTGATATAACATGCTGGCATCTTGATATAACATGCTGGCATCTTGATATAACATGCTGGCATCTTGATATAA
>JABJWA020000413.1:0-10385 GCA_020352615.2 Yoshiicerus persimilis | reverse complement strand
TACATTTAAGTTTAAATAAATTACACGTTCACGGCAGCTTAAGAGTTTATTCAACTTGTTAATATGTCTGTGTAATAGCCAAGTAAGATAAAACTGTAATATCGACAAGCTACATGGAAAATATTTGGAACAAATAATTTAATTTACTAAAACCGCCGACAGAATATTTCGAGTGAAATTGCGCAATATTTACAAAACTATGAATACTGATTGAATGAAACCCAAATCGCAAACCCAACTAAGATTGAAACTTTACTTAAGACTTAAGGGATGGCGAACTTATTTCGACTAAGCGAACATTTTAGCCATAAAAATGAAATAGTTGGAGACCCTGGCGCACTATCATTTTTACTGGAATTTACAATGCAGGCATTAGTCGGAACGATTCGCTATGTTGTGTAATTTTTTTGTGAACTTTAAAAATACATTAGGCATAAATATCCACGCCGGACTTCGCCGATTGTGCCCGTTTGATGTACTTACAAATAGCATGCAGCTTATCTTACATTATTAGATAAACTCTTATGATATAACTGCCAAATTAATCGCTTACATGGGAGTCGATTTGTTATTCCATACTATCCGTGCTTTCGTGATACGCATATGGAGTGAATTTTCTCACTTTTTTAATCAACATGAAGAGAAGTTATCGTATTAACTATTAATTTATCTGTGGATGGATAAAAAGTCACATAGATATATACTTATAGCTAAATGTTTCTGAATTTAATAAATAGTAAGCTTGCCTCCACCAGTACAAATTCCTCTTTAGAGAATATTTGTTATATATATTTATTTTAAGAGCATTAAAGGTGAGTTTTTGGAAATTTGATTTTAAGAAATCAAGAGCAGACACAATATTCTAGTAGTATTGCATAATTGCATATCGTATAAAATGCAAAAGAATTGTTTAAATCAGTAGTGTACTTATTAAATAAAACTTAAATGTTCATTGATATTAATAGATCTAGAAACATGGGCTCACCTTTGACTGGTTTTTATGATGGGATAGAAGTTCAAAGATCTACTGTCGTTCATTGTGGAAGAACTGTACCAATTTCATGGATCAATCTGTATACATTCTACTTCAAATGGGGTGACGGAAATGAACAGATTTGGACTTTTGACAATAACAAGAATGGACTTTACCAAATTTGCAATCAAATTAAAAAGGATACTATTGAAAGGCTTTTAAATAAGCATAATTATTGTCAGGCCACTCCGTACGGTTTCCTGCACAAGATAAAGAAGCATTTCGGCAATTTTAATGGTACCGTTGTTACCGAAACTCATATTGTACATTGTGGCGATACCAGAACCATCAACTGGCTAAACCCATTGGCCTTCTATTTTAAATGGTCGGAAGGAAATGAACAAATCTGGATTTATGATAGTACCGTTCCCGGCTACTTACAACTAGGACAATGGGGAAACAGCGTTTCAGATGCAATTTCTCGCAAAGGTGAACGCGCACATCACAAGTTACATTAATATGATTGATTACCTGTATTGGAATTTATTTGGTTAAATGAATAAAATTAAATACTAGTAAATATGCTAAATACTGAGGGTTTATTATTTCCTTTGTGAACAAAAGAGTTGGTTGGCAGATTTTTTTATATCCTGGCCGCCAGGACAAAAAAGTCATAATTTTGATTTTCATTCAGCAACTACCTGCAATTTCATTAACAATAGAAATTATATGTATTAGGCAGAAGTTCTCTGTTCTCAAACCACAAAACCATGAAGTGATAATATCTTTTTAACATTACTTTCTTTTACCACCTTTTTTAACATTACTTCTTTGTATTACATTAAATTTCCAAACGGTGTTACATTTTTTAACGATCGGTCAATGCCGAATTATATCTTCGTTGATCTTTCATTTTGTATTTTAGACACAAAATTCTTGTCCATTTTTCTTAGGGACAGTTCATTTTCAGGTGACTGGGGAGTAGGGTTTATCATTGAGTCAATTCGGTCGGTTCCCAATCCCAGGTAGTCTGTCCGAAGGTTACTACAAATAGAAATTATTGTGAGTATATTTTGAATGTATATGAATGTCTTGCTTTAGGTCTGTACTACACTCTGCAGTGCAGACTACCTATATAGGATTATTGATGTAATCCTTATTATCTCTAGTTGTCATGATATAACTTCAGTTTTAACTATCAGTCGTGGTCACTGAGACTGGATGCCGATATCACTGCCTGATATGAGGCCTGACGTAATCAAAATGCAAAAAAATATGCTGATTAGGTGAACGATTGCAATATCGTTTCTAAGTATTAACTAATCTGTGTTCTTAGTGCAATATTACTGTGCACATGCATTCATATAATGCATTTGGATTCAACTTATTTAGTATTCAATAATAATCGGTTTACTTGGTATGATCACAGTTTGGAAGCTACAGGCGTACATATACATATAGTGGGGGAAATTGAGTAGTACAATAGTACTTTGTAAAGCATGATATTATTATGCCTAAATGAATTAAAACCCACTTACTCATGCTGAATTTACAGTTTGCTATTTTTATTGTTTATTGCTTAAACTAAATTTTCTAGTAATATTAAAGACATTCACAAGTTACATTTGTGACCAATAACATTTAAGGTACCGTCAATTCCATCACCTAAAGATTTTAGATGATTTCCGCCATTGGTCTCGTTTAATGTTGCATTAAATTGTTTTGCTAATGTATTTTTCAGCTTTAAGAAAAACCGTTGCATGAGCTGATTGTATTCTTTTATTGGGTGTTCTTGTATTAGCCATCCGTCGTTGTCCTCATCTTTCATGGGGGTAAGAGTTTGATCATTGTCTTGCCAGCAGGTAATGGATTCCAATTCACCAGAGTTTTCATTAACTACTCCACCGATTCCTTTTGATTGGTGACAAGTAAAGTGTTGTTTAAAGTTTGCTCACCATCTACATGGTCCCTCGATCCCCAACACATAGCAGAGCAACCCGGACATGTTGCCTTGCATCCAAGATGCAATTTAATGCTACATTGGAATAATGGGAATTGAGAACAGGTTATACTTTCCAATTATAACATACGGGCAGTTAATTTTAATATGGATTGCAATTAAATATGAGAGCATGGATACTCTTTCCATGTTTTCATACAAAGTATAAAGAATCTCTTTGAATTTCATCGAATTATGATAAACTTATTAATACACAGCAAACTTCTTATCTGATTAAAAAATTTTATTCGGAGAGCATTCAGATCAATTCAAAATTAGGGTTGCATATTTTCATTTATAAATATGTAGTAGTTTCAGATGTGTGACTAATAAATCTCAACTCATTCAAAAAGGAACACTGCAAATTGAAAACGTTTAATTTCTTCTCTAATTATACGCAGTACAAAGATCTACTTTGCACTTCGTGGAATTGTGTCGATTTATTGATACGGAGCACACACAGCTCATCTCGAATTACACGAAAACAGATTATTGTAGTAGTATACTTGGTTAACTGTTTGGGTGTCGACACTGAGTAGACTTTTGCTTTGTGTAGACTGGCATTTGTGTAAAGTATAAATAAGGAAACCAAATTGCAGTCATTCATCTTATACCAAATCCTTCTCTTACACTAGCAATATGCTCCTCAATGTGATATTTCCCGTATTCTTCGCCACTAGTCTGGTTGCCAGCACCCCCCACGTAAAAACCTTTTCCGTGTCTATTTTCATCGATTAATTTACTTTAAGTTTCAATAGATAATAATTCAAATTTTTTACTACTGAATTTGTTTTTAGACAGGCTTAAATACTAATCAACATAATTATTGGCATTTTACCAGATATGATAATAATTTATTTAATTCAACTCCTCTTGACCTAACATATTTGACAGCTACGATGTAAACTCAACTCGATCACAATTAGAAACAAATATCCTGAAATATCCGGCCATCTTTATTTCGTAATTCGGTGTCTTTATCGTATCTTTATAGCCGGTATCTTTATATTCTTGACCGAGTTGAGCCTAATCATAATATCTGAAGCATTTTGGTTTTCGATTTTTTAACCCTTGGTTGGGTGCTGTAATCGGATAATCTCACAGTAAAATCATTGTAGGAAAGAAATATTCAATAGGGGATTACAAAAAATCTCAATGTTGTGTTAGGCATAGGCAGGAAAATGAAATAAGGTCCTAAGGTGACTTTGTTAGATCTAGACAAATTACACTTAATTTTCTTGTCAAATATTCCTCTTGAGATTGTTTTCATGTATCTATTGCTATTATAAATTGAGTTAAATTGAAAGTCACAAATTTGTATTTTCCAGATCTTGTCAGCAGAAAGTGAGTCAGAATCAGAAGACTCCATGGAGTCCTTTGAGGAATCTGCGGAACATAAATTGTCAAATTATGTAACTACAACCACGGAAAGTAATAACGCAGAAAATTCATTTCACTTTGTCTCTAAGCTCATGCCAAAAAACCATACCTTTGCAACAACATCTGATGTAGCAGAGGAAAAGAAAAAAAAGTCGTCTGTAATCATCAATTATAATTTCAATATTACAAATTATATCATGGAAGATCCTCTGAACAGTAATATATCGAAAAACCTACACGATTGGGTAACCAATGGCTCCAATTCCGAAAAACTAAATGAAAAAGAAACTCTTTCATTCTACAATGTTAAACACATCCAATTGAGTGATTTTCCTTACTCCGATGAGGTAATCAAGTTTTAAGATTTTGGAATTTTTTATTCATTACGGAGCGGAGTATATGACCAATCAATTGACTGATTGTTATAAAATATCCTAGAATCGGAACTTATGCTACGAAAATTGTCCAGAACCTCCCGTTGAGCAAGACCCAATGTATGGTTGTTCATTTTTCCTACCTCAAGGAGGTTCCGGTAATCATCATTGTCAATTAGCCTACAGGGCTGGAGATAGGTCTTGGATTCCTGTAAGTTCTTTTTTATCGGAATAATAAGAAACGGCAATGAAATTGCATACAATAAATTTGCTAAACAGAAATGCCTCCCCGGTAGGGCTGGGATCGATTTGAATAAATCGAATCATAGTCAAAACGAAGTCAAATCGATTAGAATAAATCGAAATCGAATCAAAATCGATTCGATATCGATTCGATTGAATTCCAAAATTTTACCGAGCTCGATCGATTCGATTCAATTCCAAACTTTTACCAAGCTCGATCGATTCGATTCAATTTCAAAATTCTGCAAAGCTCGATCGATTCAATTCTATTCCAAAATTCAACCAAGCTCAATCGATTCAATTCAATTCCAAAATTTTGCCAAGCTCGATCGATTCGATTCACTTTCAAAATTTTACCAAGCTCGATCGGTTCCATTCACTTCCAAAATTGAACCAAGCTCGATCGATTCGATTCACTTCCAAAATTTTGCCAAGCTCGGTCGATTCGATTTTGATTTGGAAAATATGGAAATTATCGATTCGATTTTTATTTCGGTCTGCCAAGCAAATTATCCATTCGATTTGGATCTGCAAAGCAAATTATCAATTCGATTTGGATCTGCCAAGAAAATTATCAATTCGATTTGGATCTGCCAAGCAAATTATCGATTCGATTTCTATTTATGTCGGCCAAGAAAATTATTGATTCCATTTTCGATTTCCTTGTAAAATTATCGATTTAAATCGATTCTATTTGGCTTCGTCAATATATGTTAAAGTTATGATACAGAAATGTTTAAACCCGCTTTTACTAATTTCCAGCTTACAGGGTGTCATCAATTTTGTGCAAAATTCACAAAAGGCAGCAACATCTTACACTATGAATGCAATAAAGTTCAATTGTGTCCAACTTGTGAACCATTCTGTCAGGTGACAAGTGCTACCACTTTGATTTCTACTTTCAATTTACCAAAGACAACGGATGGTGGGACACCATAATATCAAATGGAAATAGGCTGCCTAATAAGCGTAGTTCTATGTAATCAGAAGCACAGTGCACTTTGGTCGTCGTAAAGTATCGCTACTATTAATAATCTTTGTTGGTTATTATTGTTGGTTGTAGAATTAAATCATTTTTATAGCAGTTCACAGTACAGGTAATAATAAGAAGATATTACAGATAGAAAGATATCACATATATTGCATCATTTATTTATAAATTTTAAAAGCATATAAAGCATTAATATCCACGCTGGACTTCGGCGATTGTGTCCAGATATACGCTTATCTTAAATTATGTATTGGATAAACTAGAGATAGGACTACCAAATGAAGTCTGTGCATCTATTTGTTGTTCCATAATACCTATACTTTTGCGGTATGCGTATACAGGGATTTTTTCCAGGTTTTCTCTACTGTATACCTATACATTCTTATCAACTTGAAGAGCAATTTGTCGTACTATATAGTGTTATTGTACTAATTGAAGCATAATACTGACGTAGATTTATTAGACGTGTAACTAAGCATTTCTAATGATGAATGTTAATCTTGTTTCGCCATTATCAAATTCCTCCACATAGAATTTATTTTGCTTGAAGAAGAACATTCGCTTTAAATATTCTTTTTAGGATCATTGAAGGTGAGTTTTGAGATTTTAAGAGTGTAAACGTAATTTGCAAAATTGTTGACAATCAATCACGAGGGTATACAATATTCTGGTAGTATGGCATAATGTAAAAATCGGTTTTTAAAGAGTTGGTATAATTAGTGGTGTAACTTAGTACAAAATAAAACTTAAATGTTTATTATTATTAATACGTTTAGAAAGATGTCCTAATCTTTCATTGGTGTTTATGACCAGATAGAAGTTCAAAGTTCCACAGTCGTTCTTTGTACCGATTTCCTTTATCAATATGTATGCATTCTATTTCACTCCCAAGAACGCCTTTTACCAAATTTGCATACTCAAATTCAAAAGGATACTCAACAAAATATTCATAGCAAGCATACTTTGGGTCAAGCCACATTTACGGTTTGCCGTACAAGATTAAAATGCCTTTTGATACCTTTAAAGGTACCGTTGTTACCGAAACTCATATTGTACATTGTGACGAAACTAGAACCATCAACTGGCTCAATACCTTCTATTTTAAATAGTCGGAAGGAAATGAACAAATTTGGATTTATGACAGTACCGTCACGGGCTACTTACAACTAGGACAATAGGAAAACAGCATTTCAAAGCTATTTCTTACAAGGCCGATCGCTCACATCACAATTACATTAATATATGATTATACCTACATTGAAATATATTTCGTTAAATGAATAGAGTTAAATGCTAGCAATTTTGGTAAATATGGCGGCTTTATTATTTCTTTATTTCTTTTGTGAACAAAAGTGTTGGTTGGCTGGAGCATGTCCTGGACACAAAAGTCATAATTTCACCTTTCATTCAGCAACTGTCTCTTCATTAACAAATGCACTTGGTCTGCAGAATGTTGAAATTCTGTTATTTGAAGCAAAATCATGAAGCCCTAATGCAGCAGCTATAAGTTTTCTTTTATATTTATTAGAAATGGTTCAAGCAAAGCTTAATACCAAATGGTTGCCTCGTTGATTTTTATTTTGAATATTTCAGACCTAACCATGTTTCCTTTTCTTTATTTACCTTACAAAATGTTTGTCTATTTTTTGTTGTGACAGTTAATTTTCATGTGACAGTTGAGCAGGGTTTGTAAACCCTGCTCATTGAGTCTAGTGACAAAAATTGAAACTATTGTACATATATTTTTTGAATGCATATGAGCTGACCTTATGAATTACTCATGGAATCCATATAATCTGTAGTTGGCGTGATATAACTTTAGCTTTAACATTCAATCGCTAATCGTAGCGCATTGAGTCTGGATACCGATATCATTGCCTTAGTTGAGGTCAGACGTAATCAACATGTCAGAAATGATGCGATTAAACGAAAGATTATGTCGTTGCTAAGTATTAACTGCTTTACGCATTTATTTGCAATATTTTGCAAATGTACTCATATGAAATACTTGGATGCAACTTATTATGTTTTGTAAGCATGAAATTCTATATTACTGTTGCAAGAATTGAAAACCCACTTGAACTAACTCATTCTGAATAGACGGTTTGTCATATAAAGCAAATTTTTACTCCTTAAATAATATTTTCTTAAATAAATGTTAAGACAATCAGAAGTTACTTTTGTGACGAATAACATTTAAGATACCGTCAATTCCATCATCTAAAGATTTGAAAAGATTTTCGTCTTGTGTTTCGTTTAGTGTTGCATTAAAATGTTTTGCTAAAGTATTCTTCAGCTTTAAGAAAAACCATTGCATGAGCTGATTGTATTCTTTTATTGGGTGTTCTTGTATTAACCATCCGTCGTTGTCCTCATCGTTTATGGGGGTAAACGTTTGGTCATTGTCTTGCCAGCAGGTAATGAATTCCAATTCGTTAGTGTTTTCATTAATTACTCCACCGAGTCCTTTTGGTTGGTGACAGGTGAAGTGTTGTTTAAAGTTTGCCGCTCCATCTACATGGTCCCTCGATCCCCAACACATAGCAGAGCAACCTGGACATGTAGCCTTGCATCCCAGATTTTCTACGAATTTGTCGTAGTTTACTGGAAGATTTTCCACCACGATATCTTCAATGTAATCCTTAGTAAGTTTGGACATTTGTTTTTGAATTTCGAATTTCAGCTTCTCCTGCATTTCTTCAGTTACCTTTGCCAGAGTAACATTATCGCCAACTTTATTCAAATACCAATTGAGGAACTTTGTCAACTCGTCAATTGATTTGGTATTCACAACTTGATTCTCGATTTCAGAACATTCGTTCATAAAAGCATCCTGCACCAGAGGAATTACAACATCTTCAATAGACAGTGCCAGGGTTTGCAGGTACCACTCTAGGTGAACACTTGTAGGATCTTGGAAATGGCCCAATACGATATCCTCATTCCCGCATTTTAAATCTTCTGCGAGTGAAACCAAATACCGAAGCCGAATGTTTTCACTTTTACTAGCCCATTTATCTAAATACTTTCCAACGTTAAAAGATCCGAGACAAACTCCTACAGCGGCCTCTAGTAGCTTTTTTGCTATTATGGTACCGAAACTCTGGATTTGAGTTGGTGATTGCAGAATTAAGTACATCTCAATTTTCTAAATATTTTAAAAGAAAATTTATTAATTAGCACCAAAATATTCTTCGATTAAAAAATTGAATCTAGGTGAAATTGCATGTATTACGAAAAGAAAATAATTACTAGTAACCTTAAGATATTCCTGCTTTTGCTTTAAGAGTATGAAAGTTGGTTCGAATTCTCGATTGTATTCTTCTTGCATTTTAAGGACCATTTCAAGAAATATTTGAATACCGTAAAAGAGTGCATGCCATCTGGATTCCCGATTAAGTTCGAGTTGAAAAACATGTTCAAATTTCTCCAAGACTTTTTTGCTTTGTGTCCTAAACTTGGCGACAAGAACATCTGCATAGCTTGCAGACTTTCCTTTCCTATTTGCAACAATACCTTCAGTAACTTCCTTGAGTTTTCCACGCAACCAATTTTGTTCATTCGTTGTCAAAGATTTGGATTTGTTGGCACCCTTTGTCCGTTTCCGTTTCTGAACGATTAGATTAGGTAGTTCGATTTTGAGGATATCTTCAGGAATATGCATTTTCTCCAATTGAACTTTCCATTTTTCAACATCCGGTATACTTTTGAATGCATGTACAATATCTTCAATAATTTGGTCTTTGATGAAAGTTTTCGGGTAAATTTTCTCCACAGTTACAAGTAACTCGTTCCAAACATCATCGACAGATTGGATTTTCATATTCTTCTTGGCATCTCTTATTATTTTGTTTAGAATCGTGTCAAACTCTGATGCTCTTCCAAGTCGAATATTTTCACACTCGATAATTCTAAGTATTCTTGCTTTGGTAATGCTTTGCAAATTGGAAATGTAACTGCTTACATTTTCTTCGATTTCATTTACGCTGACAGATGATGTTTTCTTAACAAACTCGATTAATTCTTTTCTAGAGACTTGTGTTTGAGCGCACCTGCTACATTCAACACGCTCTTTAGTTCCTTGTTTCGGTGGTTGGCATTTTCCAGGAAGTAAATCGATATTAGAGTTAACGAAATCGTGAATACTCATTCTAAAATTATTTGACGAATCGGTTTGGTCAAAGGTTGTTTGCTTTTCCATTATATTTTTACTTAAGTATTTTTGGTGATAGAGGAATGCTGAATCCAAATCTTTTTTCACAGAAGCCATTCTAGTGTTAACTTCAATGAATTCCTGTACTTGGGCTATACCAGTAAATTTTAGAGCAAAATTTTCTTTTTGTACAGCTTCCCAATAACTTTTCAAAAGCTTATGCCAAGTACAGAAATAAATATAGTTCTTTTCGTGGCTGCTGTCAGCATGAA
>JABJWA020000412.1:0-10576 GCA_020352615.2 Yoshiicerus persimilis | reverse complement strand
ATTTTTGAGAAAAGTTTATTTGAAAATCTTAAAATTTTTTTGTATGAGATTGCAAGTCTCATAAAAAGTTTTCCCTCCGGATTCGGAGAAATGTGAGATAGCAGAGTTGTAGAGTGACTTCTAGTGTACAAATATCATCAATAAAAAAAGTGGTCATATTTTTCTTTTTTGAGAAAATTTGATTTGAAAATCTTAAAATTTTTTTATATGGGATTGTAAGTGTCATAAAAAGTTTTCCCTCCGGATTCGGAGAAATGTGAGACAGCAGAGTTGTAGAGTGACCTCTAGTGTACAAATATCATCAATAAAAAAAGTGGTCATATTTTTCATTTTTGAGAAAAGTTGATTTGAAAATCTTAAAATTTTTTTGTATGAGATTGCAAGTCTCATAAAAAGTTTTCCCTCCGGATTCGGAGAAATGTGAGATAGCAGAGTTGTAGAGTGACCTCTAGTGTACAAATATCATCAATAAGAAAAGTGGTCATATTTTTCATTTTTGAGAAAAGTTGATTTGAAAATCTTAAAATTTTTTGTATGAGATTTCAAGTCTCATAAAAACTTTTCCCTCCGGATTCGGAGAAATGTGAGATAAAAGAGTTGTAGAGTGACCTCCAGACTACAAATATCATCAATAAAAAAAGTGGTCATATTTTTCATTTTTGAGAAAAGTTGATTTGAAAATCTTAAAATTTTTTTGTATGAGATTGCAACTGTCATAAAAACTTTTCCCTCCGGATTCGGAGAAATGTGAGATAGCAGAGTTGTAGAGTGACCTCTAGTCTACAAATATCATCAATAAAAAAAGTGGTCATATTTTTCATTTTTGAGAAAAGTTGATTCGAAAATCTTAAAATTTTTTTGTATGAGATTGCAAGTCTCATAAAAACTTTTGCCCCCGGATTCGGAGAAATGTGAGATAGCAGAGTTGTAGAGTGACCTCTAGTGTACAAATATCATCAATAAAAAAAGTGGTCATATTTTTCATTTTTGAGAAAAGTTGATTTGAAAATCTTAAAATGTTTTTGTATGAGATTGCAACTGTCATAAAAACTTTTCCCACCGGATTCGGAGGAATGTGAGATAAAAGGGTTTTAGAGTGACCTCCAGACTACAAATATCATCAATAAAAAAAGTGGTCATATTTTTCATTTTTGAGAAAAGTTGATTTGAAAATCTTAAAATTTTTTTGTATGAGATTGTAACTGTCATAAAAAGTTTTCCCTCCGAATTCGGAGAAATGTGAGATAGCAGAGTTGTAGAGTGACCTCTAGTCTACAAATATCATCAATAAAAAAAGTGGTCATATTTTTCATTTTTGAGAAAAGTTGATTTGAAAATCTTAAAATTTTTTTGTATGAGATTGCAACTGTCATAAAAACTTTTCCCTCCGGATTCGGAGAAATGTGAGATAGCAGAGTTGTAGAGTGACCTCTAGTCTACAAATATCATCAATAAGAAAAGTGGTCATATTTTTCATTTTTGAGAAAAGTTGATTTGAAAATCTTAAAATGTTTTTGTATGAGATTTCAAGTCTCATAAAAACTTTTCCCACCGGATTCGGAGAAATGTGAGATAAAAGAGTTTTAGAGTGACCTCCAGACTACAAATATCATCAATAAAAAAAGTGGTCATATTTTTCAATTTTGAGAAAAGTTGATTTGAAAATCTTAAAATTTTTTTGTATGAGATTGCAAGTCTCATAAAAACTTTTCCCTCCGGATTCGGAGAAATGTGAAATAGTAGAGTTGTAGAGTGACCTCTAGTCTACAAATATCATCCATAAAAAAAGTGGTCATATTTTTCATTTTTGAGAAAAGTTGATTTGAAAATCTTAAAATGTTTTTGTATGAGATTTCAAGTCTCATAAAAACTTTTCCCTCCGGATTCGGAGAAATGTGAGATAAAAGAGTTGTAGAGTGACCTCCAGACTACAAATATCATCAATAAAAAAAGTGGTCATATTTTTCATTTTTGAGAAAAGTTGATTTGAAAATCTTAAAATTTTTTTGTATGAGATTGCAAGTCTCATAAAAAGTTTTCCCTCCGGATTCGGAGACATGTGAGATAGCAGAGTTGTAGAGTGACCTCTAGTCTACAAATATCATCAATAAAAAAGTGGTCATATTTTTCATTTTTGAGAAAAGTTGATTTGAAAATCTTAAAATTTTTTTGTATGAGATTGCAACTGTCATAAAAACTTTTCCCTCCGGATTCGGAGAAATGTGAGATAGCAGAGTTGTAGAGTGACCTCTAGTCTACAAATATCATCAATAAGAAAAGTGGTCATATTTTTCATTTTTGAGAAAAGTTGATTTGAAAATCTTAAAATTTTTTTGTATGAGATTGCGAGTCTCATAAAAAGTTTTCCCTCCGGATTCGGAGAAATGTGAGATAGCAGAGTTGTAGAGTGACCTCTAGTGTACAAATATCATCAATAAAAAAAGTGGTCATATATTTCATTTTTGAGAAAATTTGATTTGAAAATCTTAAAATTTTTTTATATGGGATTGTAAGTGTCATAAAAAGTTTTCCCTCCGGATTCGGAGAAATGTGAGATAGCAGAGTTGTAGAGTGACCTCTAGTCTACAAATATCATCCATAAAAAAAGTGGTCATATTTTTCATTTTTGAGAAAAGTTGATTTGAAAATCTTAAAATGTTTTTGTATGAGATTTCAAGTCTCATAAAAACTTTTCCCTCCGGATTCGGAGAAATGTGAGATAGCAGAGTTGTAGAGTGACCTCTAGTCTACAAATATCATCAATAAGAAAAGTGGTCATATTTTTCATTTTTGAGAAAAGTTGATTTGAAAATCTTAAAATGTTTTTGTATGAGATTTCAAGTCTCATAAAAACTTTTCCCACCGGATTCGGAGAAATGTGAGATAAAAGAGTTTTAGAGTGACCTCCAGACTACAAATATCATCAATAAAAAAAGTGGTCATATTTTTCAATTTTGAGAAAAGTTGATTTGAAAATCTTAAAATTTTTTTGTATGAGATTGCAAGTCTCATAAAAACTTTTCCCTCCGGATTCGGAGAAATGTGAAATAGTAGAGTTGTAGAGTGACCTCTAGTCTACAAATATCATCCATAAAAAAAGTGGTCATATTTTTCATTTTTGAGAAAAGTTGATTTGAAAATCTTAAAATGTTTTTGTATGAGATTTCAAGTCTCATAAAAACTTTTCCCTCCGGATTCGGAGAAATGTGAGATAGCAGAGTTGTAGAGTGACCTCTAGTCTACAAATATCATCAATAAGAAAAGTGGTCATATTTTTCATTTTTGAGAAAAGTTGATTTGAAAATCTTAAAATGTTTTTGTATGAGATTTCAAGTCTCATAAAAACTTTTCCCACCGGATTCGGAGAAATGTGAGATAAAAGAGTTTTAGAGTGACCTCCAGACTACAAATATCATCAATAAAAAAAGTGGTCATATTTTTCAATTTTGAGAAAAGTTGATTTGAAAATCTTAAAATTTTTTTGTATGAGATTGCAAGTCTCATAAAAACTTTTCCCTCCGGATTCGGAGAAATGTGAAATAGTAGAGTTGTAGAGTGACCTCTAGTCTACAAATATCATCCATGAAAAAAGTGGTCATATTTTTCATTTTTGAGAAAAGTTGATTTGAAAATCTTAAAATGTTTTTGTATGAGATTTCAAGTCTCATAAAAACTTTTCCCTCCGGATTCGGAGAAATGTGAGATAAAAGAGTTGTAGAGTGACCTCCAGACTACAAATATCATCAATAAAAAAAGTGGTCATATTTTTCATTTTTGAGAAATGTTGATTTGAAAATCTTAAAATTTTTTTGTATGAGATTGCAAGTCTCATAAAAAGTTTTCCCTCCGGATTCGGAGACATGTGAGATAGCAGAGTTGTAGAGTGACCTCTAGTCTACAAATATCATCAATAAAAAAGTGGTCATATTTTTCATTTTTGAGAAAAGTTGATTTGAAAATCTTAAAATTTTTTTGTATGAGATTGCAACTGTCATAAAAACTTTTCCCTCCGGATTCGGAGAAATGTGAGATAGCAGAGTTGTAGAGTGACCTCTAGTGTACAAATATCATCAATAAGAAAAGTGGTCATATTTTTCATTTTTGAGAAAAGTTGATTTGAAAATCTTAAAATTTTTTTGTATGAGATTGCAAGTCTCATAAAAAGTTTTCCCTCCGGATTCGGAGAAATGTGAGATAGCAGAGTTGTAGAGTGACCTCTAGTGTACAAATATCATCAATAAAAAAAGTGGTCATATATTTCATTTTTGAGAAAATTTGATTTGAAAATCTTAAAATTTTTTTATATGGGATTGTAAGTGTCATAAAAAGTTTTCCCTCCGGATTCGGAGAAATGTGAGATAGCAGAGTTGTAGAGTGACCTCTAGTGTACACATATCATCCATAAAAAAGTGGTCATATTTTTCATTTTTGAGAAAAGTTGATTTGAAAATCTTAAAATGTTTTTGTATGAGATTTCAAGTCTCATAAAAAGTTTTCCCTCCGGATTCGGAGAAATGTGAGATAAAAGAGTTGTAGAGTGACCTCCAGACTACAAATATCATCAATAAAAAAAGTGGTCATATTTTTCATTTTTGAGAAAAGTTGATTTGAAAATCTTAAAATTTTTTTGTATGAGATTGCAAGTCTCATAAAAAGTTTTCCCTCCGGATTCGGAGAAATGTGAGATAGCAGAGTTGTAGAGTGACCTCTAGTCTACAAATATCATCAATAAAAAAGTGGTCATATTTTTCATTTTTGAGAAAAGTTGATTTGAAAATCTTAAAATTTTTTTGTATGAGATTGCAACTGTCATAAAAACTTTTCCCTCCGGATTCGGAGAAATGTGAGATAGCAGAGTTGTAGAGTGACCTCTAGTGTACAAATATCATCAATAAAAAAAGTGGTCATATTTTTCATTTTTGAGAAAAGTTGATTTGAAAATCTTAAAATTTTTTTGTTTGAGATTGCAACTGTCATAAAAAGTTTTCCCTCCGGATTCGGAGAAATGTGAGATAGCAGAGTTGTAGAGTGACCTCTAGTGTACAAATATCATCAATAAAAAAAGTGGTAATATATTTCATTTTTGAGAAAATTTGATTTGAAAATCTTAAAATTTTTTTATATGGGATTGTAAGTGTCATAAAAAGTTTTCCACCCGGGTTCGGAGAAATGTGAGATAGCAGAGTTGTAGAGTGACCTCTAGTTTACAAATATCATCAATAAAAAAAGTGGTCATATTTTTCATTTTTGAAAAAAGTTGATTTGAAAATCTTAAAATTTTTTTGTATGAGATTTCAAGTCTCATAAAAACTTTTCCCTCCGGATTCGGAGAAATGTGAGATAAAAGAGTTGTAGAGTGACCTCCAGACAACAAATATCATCAATAAAAAAAGTGGTCATATTTTTCATTTTTGAGAAAAGTTGATTTGAAAATCTTAAAATTTTTTTATATGGGATTGTAAGTGTCATAAAAAGTTTTCCACCCGGTTTCGGAGAAATGTGAGATAGCAGAGTTGTAGAGTGACCTCTAGTCTACAAATATCATCAATAAGAAAAGTGGTCATATTTTTCATTTTTGAGAAAAGTTGATTTGAAAATCTTAAAATTTTGTTGTATGAGATTGCAACTGTCATAAAAAGTTTTCCCTCCGGATTCGGAGAAATGTGAGATAGCAGAGTTGTAGAGTGACCTCTAGTGTACAAATATCATCAATAAAAAAAGTGGTCATATATTTCATTTTTGAGAAAATTTGATTTGAAAATCTTAAAATTTTTTTATATGGGATTGTAAGTGTCATAAAAAGTTTTCCCTCCGGATTCGGAGAAATGTGAGATAGTAGAGTTGTAGAGTGACCTCTAGTCTACAAATATCATCCATAAAAAAAGTGGTCATATTTTTCATTTTTGAGAAAAGTTGATTTGAAAATCTTAAAATTTTTTTGTATGAGATTGCAAGTCTCATAAAAAGTTTTCCCACCGGATTCGGAGAAATGTGAGATAAAAGAGTTGTAGAGTGACCTCCAGTCTACAAATATCATCAATAAAAAAAGTGGTCATATTTTTCATTTTTGAGAAAAGTTGATTTGAAAATCTTAAAATTTTTTTGTATGAGATTGCAAGTCTCATAAAAAGATTTCCCTCCGGATTCGGAGACATGTGAGATAGCAGAGTTGTAGAGTGACCTCTAGTCTACAAATATCATCAATAAAAAAGTGGTCATATTTTTCATTTTTGAGAAAAGTTGATTTGAAAATCTTAAAATTTTTTTGTATGAGATTGCAACTGTCATAAAAACTTTTCCCTCCGGATTCGGAGAAATGTGAGATAGCAGAGTTGTAGAGTGACCTCTAGTGTACAAATATCATCAATAAAAAAAGTGGTCATATTTTTCATTTTTGAGAAAAGTTGATTTGAAAATCTTAAAATTTTTTTGTATGAGATTGCAACTGTCATAAAAAGTTTTCCCTCCGGATTCGGAGAAATGTGAGATAGCAGAGTTGTAGAGTGACCTCTAGTGTACAAATATCATCAATAAAAAAAGTGGTAATATATTTCATTTTTGAGAAAATTTGATTTGAAAATCTTAAAATTTTTTTATATGGGATTGTAAGTGTCATAAAAAGTTTTCCACCCGGATTCGGAGAAATGTGAGATAGCAGAGTTGTAGAGTGACCTCTAGTGTACACATATCATCCATAAAAAAGTGGTCATATTTTTCATTTTTGAGAAAAGTTGATTTGAAAATCTTAAAATTTTTTTGTATGAGATTGCAAGTCTCATAAAAACTTTTCCCTCCGGATTCGGAGAAATGTGAGATAGCAGAGTTGTAGAGTGACCTCTAGTCTACAAATATCATCAATAAAAAAAGTGGCCATATTTTTCATTTTTGAGAATCCGGGGAGAAAAGTTTATATGAGACTTGCAATCTCATACAAAAAAATTTTAAGATTTTCAAATCAACTTTTCTCAAAAATGAAAAATATGACCACTTTTTTTATTGAGGATATTTGTACACTAGAAATCACTCTACAACTCTGCTATCTCACATTTCTCCGAATCCGCAGGGAAAACTTTTTATGACAGTTGAAATCTCATACAACAAAATTTTAAGATTTTCAAATCAACTTTTCTCAAAAATGAAAAATATGACCACTTCTTTTATTGATGATACTTGTACACTGGAAGTTGCTCTACAACTCTGCTATCTCACATTTCTCCGAATCCGGAGGGAAAACTTTTTATGACAGTTTTAATCTCATACAACAAAATTTTAAGATTTTCAAATCAAGTTTTCTCAAAAATGAAAAATATGACCACTTTTTTATTGATGATGTTTGTACACTAGAGGTCACTCTACAACTATGCTATCTCACATTTCTCCGAATCCGGAGGGAAAAGTTTTTATGACAGTTGCAATCTCATGCAAAAAAAATTTAAGATTTTCAAATCAACTTTTCTCAAAAATGAAAAATATGACAACTTTTTTATTGATGATATTTGTAGACTAGAGGTCACTCTACAACTCTGCTATCTCACATTTCTCCGAATCGGGAGGGAAAAGTTTTTATGACAGTTGCAATCTCATACAAAAAAATTTTAAGATTTCAAATCAACTTTTCTCAAAAATGAAAAATATGACCACTTTTTTAATGATGATATTTGTACACTAGAGGTCACTCTACAACCCAGCTATCTCTTATTTCTCCGAATCTGGAGGGAAAACTTTTTATGACAGTTGCAATCTCATACATCAAAATTTTAAGATTTTCAAATCAAGTTTTCTCAAAAATGAAAAATATGACCACTTTTTTTATTGATGATGTTTGTACACTAGAGGTCACTCTACAACTCTGCTATCTCACATTTCTCCGAATCCGGAGGGAAAAGTTTTTATGACAGTTGCAATCTCATACAAAAAAATTTTAAGATTTCAAATCAACTTTTCTCAAAAATGAAAAATATGACCACTTTTTTAATGATGATATTTGTACACTAGAGGTCACTCTACAACTCTGCTATCTCACATTTCTCCGAATCCGGAGGGAAAAGTTTTTATGACGGTTGCAATCTCATACAAAAAAATTTTAAGATTTTCAAATCAACTTTTCTCAAAAATGAAAAATATGACCACTTTTTTTATTGATGATATTTGTACACTAGAAATTGCTCTACAACTCTGCTATCTCACATTCCTCCGAATCCGGAGGGAAAACTTTTTATGGCAGTTGCAATCTCATACAACAAAATTTTAAGATTTTCAAATCAAGTTTTCTCAAAAATGAAAAATATGACCACTTTTTTTATTGATGATGTTTGTACACTAGAGGTCACTCTACAACTCTGCTATCTCACATTTCTCCGAATCCGGAGGGAAAAGTTTTTATGACAGTTGCAATCTCATACAAAAAAATTTTAAGATTTTCAAATCAACTTTTCTCAAAAATGAAAAATATGACCACTTTTTTTATTGATGATATTTGTACACTAGAAGTCACTCTACAACTCTGCTATCTCACATTTCTCCGAATCCGGAGGGAAAACCTTTTATGACACTTACAATCTCATACAAAAAAATTTTAAGATTTTCAAATCAACTTTTCTCAAAAATGAAAAATATGACCACTTTTTTTATTGATGATATTTGTAGACTAGAGGTCACTCTACAACTCTGCTATCTAACATTTCTGCGAATCCGGAAAGAAAGTTTTTATGAGACTTGCAATCTCATACAAAAAAATTTTAAGATTTTCAAATCAATTTTTCTCAAAAATGAAAAATATGACCACTTTTTTTATTGATGATATTTGTACACTAGAAGTCACTCTACAACTCTGTTATCTCACATTTCTCCGAATCCGGGGGTAAAACCTTTTATGACACTTACAATCTCATACAAAAAAATTTTAAGATTTTCAAATCAACTTTTCTCAAAAATGAAAAATATGACCACTTTTTTTATTGATGATATTTGTACACTAGAAGTCACTCTACAACTCTGCTATCTCACATTTCTCCGAATCCGTAGGGAAAACTTTTTATGACGGTTGAAATCTCATACAAAAAAATTTTAAGATTTTCAAATCAACTTTTCTCAAAAATGAAAAATATGACCACTTTTTTTATTGATGATATTTGTACACTAGAAGTTGCTCTACAACTCTGCTATCTCACATTTCTCCGAATCCGGAGGGAAAAGTTTTTATGACAGTTGCAATCTCATACAACAAAATTTTAAGATTTTCAAATCAAGTTTTCTCAAAAATGAAAAATATGACCACTTTTTTTATTGATGATGTTTGTACACTAGAGGTCACTCTACAACTATGCTATCTCACATTTCTCCGAATCCGGAGGGAAAAGTTTTTATGACAGTTGCAATCTCATGCAAAAAAAATTTAAGATTTTCAAATCAACTTTTCTCAAAAATGAAAAATATGACAACTTTTTTATTGATGATATTTGTAGACTAGAGGTCACTCTACAACTCTGCTATCTCACATTTCTCCGAATCGGGAGGGAAAGTTTTTATGAAACTTGCAATCTCATACAAAAAAATTTTAAGATTTTCAAATCAATTTTTCTCAAAAATGAAAAATATGACCACTTTTTTTATTGATGATATTTGTACACTAGAAGTCGCTCTACAACCCAGCTATCTCTTATTTCTCCGAATCTGGAGGGAAAACTTTTTATGACAGTTGCAATCTCATACATCAAAATTTTAAGATTTTCAAATCAAGTTTTCTCAAAAATGAAAAATATGACCACTTTTTTTATTGATGATGTTTGTACACTAGAGGTCACTCTACAACTCTGCTATCTCACATTTCTCCGAATCCGGAGGGAAAAGTTTTTATGACAGTTGCAATCTCATACAAAAAAATTTTAAGATTTCAAATCAACTTTTCTCAAAAATGAAAAATATGACCACTTTTTTAATGATGATATTTGTACACTAGAGGTCACTCTACAACTCTGCTATCTCACATTTCTCCGAATCCGGAGGGAAAAGTTTTTATGACGGTTGCAATCTCATACAAAAAAATTTTAAGATTTTCAAATCAACTTTTCTCAAAAATGAAAAATATGACCACTTTTTTTATTGATGATATTTGTACACTAGAAATTGCTCTACAACTCTGCTATCTCACATTCCTCCGAATCCGTAGGGAAAACTTTTTATGGCAGTTGCAATCTCATACAACAAAATTTTAAGATTTTCAAATCAAGTTTTCTCAAAAATGAAAAATATGACCACTTTTTTTATTGATGATGTTTGTACACTAGAGGTCACTCTACAACTATGCTATCTCATATTTCTCCGAATCCGGAGGGAAAAGTTTTTATGACAGTTGCAATCTCATACAAAAAAATTTTAAGATTTTCAAATCAACTTTTCTCAAAAATGAAAAATATGACCACTTTTTTTATTGATGATATTTGTACACTAGAAGTCACTCTACAACTCTGCTATCTCACATTTCTCCGAATCCGGAGGGAAAAGTTTTTATGACAGTTGCAATCTCATACAAAAAAATTTTAAGATTTCAAATCAACTTTTCTCAAAAATGAAAAAT
>JABJWA020000411.1:0-10660 GCA_020352615.2 Yoshiicerus persimilis | reverse complement strand
AAATAGCATTTGGATAAGCCAACATTAATCTATATGCATTGTAGATTGGGCTTGTTTGATACAAATCGTCATTTTGCAAGAATAATTTGTGAAATAAAATGTGAGGAAGACGAAGTAACTTTTTAGTAACACTTGACATTGTTTCTATATATGCTCCAGGTAATATGTTTTCATCATTAGGAAAGTATTGTGGTTGCAATTCGTAGCCGCCACCTTCGGTATAAATTCTGGATATAATTCCTTCAAACAGAGATCTTTCTTTTTCATTTCCACAAATCAATTTCTTTAACTCTGCAAATAGTTCTCTGTGCTCCTCGATATGCTTTCTGATATATTTCCGTAGATTATACCAATCGACATCATTCTGTCGTAGTTTATACTCATAACTAAATAGGAACATTGTGTGAAACTGACGTTTAATGTTAGGATTTTCGCCGTTACTGTCACAAAATACGTCTATTAATTGTTCAACACTTGGTATATAAAAAGATGCCATTCTAATTACTGCAGGAACAACTATTGGACAAGTGGGAAATAGTTTTGCAGTATGATTGATTACTGAATGTTCACTATTCTATTTATCCTTTTCGGTAGGGGTTTCAACATATCACGAACGGTTGTCCATTGCAATGGCAGCTTTGTGATTTTCCTGAATGCCTTTATCAAAGTGCTCATATCTTCATTAGAGGTTTTTCTGTTATAGAACTTTTCTTTTACTAACAGTTCTAAGGCAGACAATAACATTCCATTTGTAGAAGTCCACAGTGCATTACTAGAGTTCGGTATCCACAACTGTATTGTATCGTGAATATATTGTCCAAATTCACACGTACTCCATTGACCTTGTAAATTTATAATATGGCTGATATAAGATCTAAGTTTATATCCTGATGCATGTATTTTATCTTTGTTATTTTGAGCTAATATTAAGTAAGTTTTAAATAGCAATCGGGTCAACACTTGCGGCTTACTAAGAAGCAATGTTTCCCTGAACAGTTCGTAAGGCATTGCTAAATTTTCTCGGATGTGAGCGAAACAATCACTTCGCCTATATTTATAGTAAACATTTTGTTCTCCTGGAAAATATTGGGGTTCCATCCAGTAGATTTTGGAAGGAACAGAGATTTTGTCAATAGCAACTGCTAACAACCTTTGATCTGCATGCTCACTAGCTTCAAATAGTTTTTCGATTAACTTTGCATGTTTTAAAAGATACAATTTAAAATATTCGTAAAATTCTTCCCAATCAATGTCGCTTTCCCTAAGCAACGACGTATATTGAAAATATGAATCTGTATTAAACTTTTGTTTCACCGTTTTAATAATGCCAAATGAATTTTCACAAAAAAAATAAGCTAAAGTTTCACTGGTTTTTATGTTTAGCGACATGTCTTGACGTTAGAAGAAAAACTGCATTCAATCACCACTGTCGGAAGGATGGTTCACAAGTTTTTATGTTTCTGGAAGTCGTAGAATATCTGAGAGAAAGTATGCATTTAGGTGGCATGGGATATTAAATTTGGAAGTGATGCATGGAAGGTGTGTAGTAGAGACGGGTCAATAATCGACAGGTAATTTCTTATCTAACTGTAATTTGTGCATAGGCAAATAAAGGTAGCGAAAAAATCTATCGCTAAATCAAAAAATGACTATGCGACTGAAAAGAGAACGGAAATTTCCGTTGAACTATCCTTCCGTAAAATGAATAGTAGTGAATATGACTAGAATAGACTATGA
Organism: Yoshiicerus persimilis; assembly: GCA_020352615.2. NCBI lineage: Eukaryota > Metazoa > Arthropoda > Collembola > Entomobryomorpha > Tomoceridae > Yoshiicerus > Yoshiicerus persimilis. Next base: position 8,923 of record JABJWA020000411.1, on the reverse strand, counting down.
AATCCAATATTTGGCACTACGCTTTGAAAAATCTGACCTTGTCCCAAATACAAGCGTTAGGACACTTGGCGTTCTCGCTAGAAGGTTAAAAATTCAATGCATGCTCTTGCCTTTAAACATTAATTGCAAAAATACTTTCCTGCTTAGAAAACCGATTTGCACTCTTTTTCGCTTTTCACTATACTTAAAAAATAGTTTGATGAAATTAGAGATTTTTGAGGTATACATTTTGATGGAACTACATTTTGATGGAATTACATTTTGATATTGTTGCAGTCCACTGCAAATATACATGAGGAAAACGATATGAGTAAAACCGTATGGCGTTAAACCGAGAGCAGTTTTAATAGTGTACTGCGAGATGGATGGGTGTCCATTGAAACGCCCTTTGACAAAATTTAGTTAAATTGCTTTAGAAATATTTGTAACGAACACATAGTTTTACCCAAGTCGTTTTTCAGAATGTGTATTTGCAGTGGAGTGAATATCTTTTCAAAGCCCATCTTAGCGTCATTGAGCTGACTCTGCCATTTTCTAATTCAGAAATGAATCTAACACGATTTATCAATAAAACCACTTTTCCATCAAAATGTTTACTTGGATTCTCTGTTGTGAAAAATGATGAAAATCCGTTCCCGAGCAGTTACTTTTGATATTAGGTTTTAAGACTAATAGAAAAAATGAAATAATTTAACCTGGTAAACTTGTAGAACGCAAAATCTTGCACTTGTACCTGCTATCTAGCTAGCAGTTCTTTTCCGACGCTCACAAATTTTTTATCGATTATCGAAATTTTATATCGATTTGACAGTTACACAAGAGAAATTACCCGTGGATTATGTGTTAGAAAACACCTACACTACATATACAGAAACTTATTTTTCAACTAAATGTTAAATTTTAGAATTACCGGCAAAATCCCAAATGTTTTTCTGTGTTGTTATGTTTATTTATTGTATCTTCTGAGTCACTACTTCAGAATCACGGTCACTGATTGGTTTTGGCTGGTATTTTGTCTTTCACTTGTGTTTGTTTAACAGTTAGGAGAATTTAACTCGTTTAAAAATTTAAACGATGTTACTTGTAGATCCACTAACAACTGATTAATCATTTACGTGAATAACAGTGCATTCATATTATGCAGTTTAATCTTTGCTTAGGAGACGTTTCACTTTTGCACATATACACATAAATAAGTCATTTCCTGTGTTCGTTCTATTGTAGGGTGGATTGACTAAACACAATATCCAAACGAAAGGTTAAGATTAGTTTTTTGGTGACTTTAAGTAAACATGCATGGCTTTACATCTCGTTCCATATACATGTAATGTACATGTAATGTGAAATGAAAGATATTGTATTACCGATTTGTAAACAAAGAGTTTGGTAATTTTTGCTTGGGTTTCTTGATAAAGTAGAACAATAACAAATCAACTCAACTACTGGTATTACTTTTTTCCTCAGAGCATAGGTATAAGACTAAGCAATAGTTATTACGTTTTCCGTGGTGCTGATATTATGTTTGTTTACTTTAATGTCACAGTGTAATTTATTGTCATACGTGATCTTCTAATATTTTCAAGCAAAAGGACACGCTGTCATTCGCTAAAACACACTGATTCTTTAACTCATTATGTGGCTGCTTATTTGAAACATTGAGGTTTTTATATGACAAATAGACCGACAAGTGTTGTTTACGAGAATCAAAGATGAATGTCCATGCAAATATCTGTACGGTTTAAATAACTAGTGGATTTCAATGTATACCCCACAACTCTTCTGCGACTAAGAGTGCACAGATATATAATTTAGTAAGCTTCATTCATTTTATGTATAAAGCTATTATTTTTGAACTGTGGAAGAATTTAGAAATCCAAAAGTAAAAATGTCTGCCGTACAAGTATTCGGAATCAAAGAATTTTTTAGTAAACTAAAGTGTTCTCCTAAAATCTTTGACTTGGTTTTTACAATGCATTACAGAGTAGGTTTCTTTTGTTTATTCTTGTGCGCCAGCTACATCGTATGGAAAACTGGACAACCTTTGACATGTACTACAAATGACGGAAGCCATGCAGATTTTGTTGATCAATGCGTTAGTGATGGAACGTACCGTTTCTGGCCCAGTAATTTTGGTAAGCATGCATTGAACTTTCTCTCTTACCACCTACGTGAATCAATCTGTAATTTCAGCAAATGAAGTAAACTATGATTTAAATACAACATGTTGCTTTGTTAACGAGTTGACAACCGAGTAAAAAATTCCGTCACAATTAAGTTAGCCAGAATGGAAATAGTAAATTTTACAAGAAAATAGTGATAATTTTTATAGAAAAAGTCACAATTTTATCTTATATTTCATTTATTATTTCCATGGAACAGTGGTAATATTTAATTCACTATTTGAATTGGGGTATTTTTTAATGTGTCCTTATGAAAAATGAATTTTTCTGTATGACAATGTGAATTAAGAATTCTGTATGTCATGTAAATTTTCTTTAAGTCAGGTAATTTGTCTTTATACAATTTCCTTTAATTTACACCTTACTTTACAATATAAATGCACTACTTTGCACTTACCTATCTCGTTAGATCCTAATCTTTAATCCACTCTTGCTTTGTATAAATTAGTGCTTCTTGTTCAGAGTCAAAAATTTGCACAAAACTCCATTTGTACTCAACTTTACCTTGTTTTGATGGTCTAACGAGGTCACTACATTCTGAGTCAGAAGATTCAGTATCAGAAGAGTACCGTAAGTTTTGAAAAGCCATTGTTGTTTCTCAGTCGGACCACACCAAAGGAATGAATTCTTACAATACTTTACTCGAATAAGCGAACTGTTTAGCAGACGCTTATCTTACTTAGGTTACATAATTACCTTACCTTTTGTCTTATTAAGGTAGGCAAGCAAAGGAACGCAAGCTTGCTTAACTTACCATTACTACCTATATACCGAAAAACTGAATGCGTAAAGAAAAATTACTTGACATAAATTTACATGACATACAGAATTCTTACTTTATACAGAAAATTTGCATTGTCATACAGAAAAACTCTCTATTCATAAAGACACATTAAACATACCCTTTGATTTGTAATTTCAGAAATTACAGAAGTAATTTTCAATGCGCGAATTGTAAGAAATGCAAAGTGGTGGTTTAAATTATAATTTGCATTTCATTTTTATGCAGAAACCTTACACCCGGTTTATCAACCTAAAGTGGAAATTCAACAGGGAACCCTTTTACGTTCACCACCCAGAATACTACGGAATCTGCGTTTGAAACACAGGATGGAAAAGCATAATTACTATTCGGATACTGCAATCCTATTAGTTGTTTATGCTCTGTTACTCGTTATTCCTTTTTTCATTTGGAGACAGCTAGAAGGATCAAAGATGCACATTCTCTCTAGCACTCTGAATGACTTTTTCCCTAAAAACGAAGAGGAAGCAAACTATCAAATTCATCTTCTTGCTATGTCTGTTGAGCATTTTAGAGAAAATTTCAGGAGGCAAAATTTGTATTTTTGGAATTATCTGTTGTGTGAAATTTTTAATACAGTGATTGTTTTTGCCGAAATTATCTTTCTTCATTGGTTTTTAGAAAATAAATTTCTCACTTACGGACTTGATTTCGCATCTCCAAATTTTAGGAAATATAGCAGTGCAGAGGATGTATTTCCGCATATTACCAAATGTTTTGTTGAACGATTTGGAACATCGGGATCTTTGCAAGTTATATCCGGATTTTGTATTGTCAACGGCAGTAGAGTGAACGAAATCGTGTTTTTCTTTGTGTGGTAAGTAAAGTTTACCTAATTTAGTTTTTGAAATTTAGTTAATTTGCTCTATTTAACTTCATGATTCTTTATTTACAGGGTGATTTTGTTCGGCCTACTAACGCTTTCGATTTGCAATTTCTTCGTACGATTAGTTTCTATAACTGTATACTCTTGCAATTGCAGGGCATATATTATAAAAATAAATGCCCCTCTAGCACGATTGGAAGACATCAAAAAAATATGTAGGGCAGGGAAAATTGGCGACTTTTTTGTTTTGTATTTGCTCACGAAAAATATGAATTGTAGCCTCTACAAAAGCTTTATAAATAAGGTTGCCAGCAGATTGTAATACAGTATGCGTAGCACCACAGTGTTTTAAAATATGGTATTTGACTAAAAACACCGATTATAATGATCAATGTAAGAAGACCTATGGCCTGTGGTATATATTCAAACCTATGGCACTGCAATGTATAAACACCCCCATCTTTAGTTTTATTTGTGCTAACCATACTAGCCTATATTCTTTGATATTTCGATTCACATCAAAGAATTTTGTATTGGCCATTCATAAATTTTTGGTAGTACGTATATCGATATTAGAATTAATTCCAATGAATGAATTATAATTTCAATACAGCCAATTGGCAAAATTAAATTGTTAGGTAATAATAAGCCAAAAAATATATTGTTAGAATAGATGCTTTTTCCTTTTAGTAGTATGTGTTAAAATAACCATATATTGTAACCATATTTAATTACCACGGCTGGACTTCTAAAAAAATCGTAAATTGCTAATTTTTGTATTTACTAAATAAAACTAACGATAAAAACCTAACCAATGATTTTGCAGAAATCAGCGATCGTAATTTTACGATTTTTTGAGAATTACAAGCCAGGAGATTAAATTTCGAACAACGAATACATAGATATCTACATATTTCAATTTCAATAATATCTCCTAATATGATAATGATTATAAAGCGGGATAATAAAACAATAAGTGGGGACTCTAAAGAATTCTAAATCCATGCGACGGGCATACAAGGATTTTTATTAGGATTCCTTGGGATCCTAATGTAGTTTTCGATTTGGCTAATACTGAATGCCTATGAAAGACTAATGAGAATTTCCAGAGCAGGAAGAATGACATACGGAAAATGATAGATTATTAGAAATGTTATTGCAGTAGATTATGAATTCTAAGTATTCTTTGTTGCATTGCTAACTTAAATTGTGGTTATGATAAAAAACTTATATTTAACTTAAACTTGTGTCATAACGGTTCAGTTGGAAAAAGTTTATGAAATAAAAATACACATAAATTCTGTTACTGCTAATATGCCTAATAATAATTGTGATGTATTACTTGAGTTAGTCTTTTTAATGATAAAACTTCTAGGAGTTTAACATTGTACTTGAAATTGAAATACAGTATTACTCTTATAAATTGAAGAGAGAATGATTACTTGACATCATTGTCTATCTTCCTATTTGGTCATTTAATCTTCTGTAAATTTAGCATGTTCCTTGATTTAAATAAGAAAACTTATATTAACTAATATTATAATTATAATATAATTAAACTTATTATTTAATTTCTAATTCCGTATTGTTCTTCGCTGTAGATTATATTTGTTGCCTTTTATGGTTAATTGGAAGTAGTTTCAGAAAAATAAAAATTATAATAAAATCTAAAAATTACCAATATTGTAATTGTTTATCAAAACACAATTGTAAAGGCTACGGTTAAGTCAATCTTGAAGTCTATCCATCTTACTAATAAAATCTAAACATATCTCAGTTACTCTCATACTTATTATTAGAAATTATAATTTATTGGTTACTTAAAAATGATTTCTAACTTACAAACCATTAGTAATTTGTAACTTACAAAGCATTTGTAACTTACAAAGCATTTGTACCTTACAAAGCAATTGTAACTTACAAAGCATTTGTAACTTACAAAGCATTTGTAACTTACAAAGCATTTGTAACTTACAAAGCATTTGTAACTTACAAAGCATTTGTAACTTACAAAGCATTTGTAACTTACAAAGCATTTGTAACTTACAAAGCATTTGTAACTTCAAAGCATTTGTAACTTCAAAGCATTTGTAACTTACAAAGCATTTGTAACTTACAAAGCATTTGTAACTTCCAAGCATTTGTAACTTACAAAGCATTTGTAACTTACAAAGCATTTGTAACTTCCAAGCATTTGTAACTTACAAGCATTTGTAACTTACAAAGCATTTGTAACTTACAAAGCATTTGTAACTTACAAAGCATTTGTAACTTACAAAGCATTTGTAACTTACAAAGCATTTGTAACTTACAAAGCATTTGTAACTTACAAATGCTTTATAACTTACAAATGCTTTATAACTTTATAACTAAAATTTGTAAATTACAATGAATGTCTGACTTTCAATTTGTAAATTTCAATGAATGTCTGACTTACAATTTGTAAATTTCAATGAATGTCTGACTTACAATTTGTAAATTACAAAGAATTGGGACTTACGCACAAGCCATACAAATTCTTTTTAGCTAAGAATGTTTTTAAGAAATTCTAATCTGATATTTTAAATGCAATTTTATCCTTCGTGAGATTAATAATTGGTACGAAACGTTTGCTATTGGGTCCAGTTCAGAATTATTCCACATTTATTCCATATTTATTCCATATTTTTACAAATTATTCGAAACGTATTTCTATCAATCATAATTCTTCAAATGTCTAGATTTAATATTCCATGACAAATATCTAATTTGAATGACTTCTTCAGGCATTTCCCTAGGTGACGCAAACCCAAACAAATATGAACTGTCTCTCCAACACATACTCATGTATCAACTTGTCCTTCAACGCAGTCCATACAGGTCAAAGTCTACAATGGAAAATACAAACTTCATTGATTGGCATAGTAAAAAGGCGATATTCGGCAGTAGAAAATGTCTAACCCTGTTTGGGTAAATGCCCCCCATAATTCCACATTGAAGGTGACATTCTTGGCCACAAAGATTACAGAACCTTTCCCCACAGCCCATGAGCGCCTCTTGGCAAACCGAGCAGTCGGCTTCCGCTAACAAAACATACCAGTCACTTAAATAATTTCAACACAATGAATTAATGTTTAATTGCAGCCATTAATGAAAGCAACTAACTTCCGGGTGGTCGTAGTGAGTAAACCATTTCCATATTAATTTCGCCACCGTCGTTGTCAACTGTCTCAATATTTTTCAATGCATCACACGTGAGACAAGTCACCTAAAACAGAGAGGCTTTAAACGCCATGTGCAACAAAACCAACAAAAAAGCAAAACTTTTAAAGAAAGTTTTTGTTTGTAAGCCATATAATAATGAGTAACCATTCCTCCGTATCCCTCGTCCTCTTCTTCAGATTTTCCACAGAATGGATGTACTCGAGATTTACAAATCTTGCATCTGTGGCTACCTTCATATGGCTCCTTGCAAACTGCACAACGTTCGACAACTTCTGGGCCAGGTTCATTTCCTTGATTGTCACTAACCCCTATTAAAAAATTATATTTAATTAATTCTGATAATTTAAGCTGAAGAATTTGCTGTGTTTGCACAGTGTGTTATTAAGTTTGTCAGCTCACCAATCTCTGGACCCACTTGCTTATCTTTTGTATAAAATATTTAATTCCAGTACTATAATAGAACATTTATCCCTAATATTTGATACATCTAATATATAGTTAACATTTTCTGTACTGCATTGTATTACTTAAAAGCTATGATATGAAAGCTGTGTAGAAACATGAAGTGGAAATTAACTACCGTAATGTTTGCAGTTCTGATCCTTTTGTATGTCTTCGACTTCCTGTTCAGAGAAAGTAACAAAAACATCTTGATCAGTAGCAACAACTGAGGTCACATAGTCATCTGCATTGCTATCGATGAGGAAGCTTGACATGTTTTCCAATTCTTCAAAATTTTCATTTGCTGGACCTACTGTTTCGCTTCTGTTTCTCAAATCATTACTAGGAGTAAAGGTTTTCAAACGCTCTCTTTCTAAGTATTCATAATTCCGAACACTTGTTAAATTTTCGAATTCCTCGATTTCTTTTCTAACGTTGTCAAATAGCAGACTGTCGTTGTCAACGTTGATGTACAAATACTCAGCTTGTGGTCCCATCCTTTGGAGCATAAATCGCATAGCTTTTCCTCTGAAACTTGCTATGTCATTAGAATTCAAAACGCACGCTTCGTTTTGTATTACCTTATCGGCCATAGCAAGTACATGACATCCACAATCGTTGGAACCAGACTGCTGCAAAATATTAGCAATTTTTTTAGACCAATTTGAAACGCCATACTTTGAAAGCAAAGCATCTGTAAGCTGTGAAATTGCTGTATCATAGTACTCGCTTGACCCATTCTTTGTGTCTGAATCGAAAATTGTAATTTCTTTTTTACTGATGTCAGCAACAAAAAGAACCCAATGGTTGTAAAACAGTAGTGGAATGACTATTTTTGAAGCCGTTGCTGACAATAATTCAATTGCTTCAGCATTTGTATGCCACATCATTCCTTCTCCTTGGTCTGATAAGTGACACATTTCTGTCGGAGCAACTTCAACAAGATGCTCACAGTTATCTGTCTTGTGTTCTTCTTGACGCATGTAAAGATAAGAATCGATAACAGCATCGTCCAGCCAGGCTGATGGTAGCAGTGTTGTAATATTACTTAGAGTTAATGTGTGTGGTCCAGCCATACAGTGTATTTGAAATGGCTGAGGAGGAAGTATGTCATCTCGTGTCTCCGATAAATCGTTTGTGTCTAAAATAAACAATTGTTTTTAAAATGGTTATTAGGGCTTAATTTACTACAGACGTTTCTGCATAGTGTTTATTACTTTGTGAATGGGTTACTCCTTTGTCCACCATTTGTTTTTGTACACCTTTAAGAAAAACGTTGTTAACTTTCCAAAACTGCGAATTATTTTTTTTCCTGATTGACCTACTCTGAATATTTTTTAATGGCGAAACAATTTTTGGAATGAACGTTCTTCCATATTTTTTAACGTTTCGCCTTTTCCGATCAGCCCAATATTCGGTATCCGGCTGCCTGCAGAAAGTATAATTTTTTTGAAAGCATCCACTCAAAAT
>JABJWA020000410.1:0-10829 GCA_020352615.2 Yoshiicerus persimilis | reverse complement strand
GTATCTAAATTTCGATTTAGGTATCTAATTTCGTTAGGTATTAATTTCGATTTAGGTATCTAAATTTCGATTTAGGTATCTCAACTGCGATTTAGGTATCTAAATTTTCATTTAGGTATCTCAATTGCGATTTAGGTATCTCAACTGCGATTTAGGTATCTAAATTTTCATTTAGGTATCTCAACTGCGATTTAGGTATCTAAATTTTCATTTAGGTATCTCAATTGCGATTTAGGTATCTCAACTGCGATTTAGGTATCTAAATTTTCATTTAGGTATCTCAACTGCGATTTAGGTATCTAAATTTTGATTTAGGTATCTCAACTGTGATTTAGGTATCTATTGATGAGTAAATTTGAATTGCTATTTGGACACATAGATGAACCACGTCAGACCATACTTATTAAGAACAATAAACTTACATTGAATTTGAAAGAATTAATATTTTAAAAACCATATAATTAATGATGAATGTTCCTCAATGCATAGTAGAAGTGAACGCTGCATTTGTGATTTGCTCAATTGGTTGCGGATCAGAGTTTTAAACAAAACCTACAAAGTAGACAGACCAAAAGTAGCAGAGTTCCAAAGAATTTGTATAGATAAAAATGATTTATTTCATCTAACCCACTTTGTCAAAACAAACTGTTTTCTAACAAACCGAATCATGTAGACAGTGGATAACATGTACTGCATATTATAATACTGCCCCGCTCCTAACACAGATCACCTAAGCTAAACGTTTCATAATTACACTTACAGTGTATAAGGGATATGCATGTACAATTAAATTGTCTACTTTTGGATTGACATGACAAATCTAAACGAGCTTATGCATTTACCCTCATGATATTTCTTTTCATTTGATATCAATATGCGTATAAATCTATCTAAGGTATAAATGTCGACTGTGTAATTGTCCCTTGAGTATCTAAATGTCCATTAAATATGTATGCTTTGAAAATTTATATAAATTTTGACACAATAAGTAAACGGTTGCACTGCATAATTTTATTTTATATTATAGAACCATAATTTAAATTACACTGTTCAATGAAGTTGGTATCGCTAAAACTTTTATTACCCACTAAAAGGACACGGTTGATTCTATAATTTGCAATTGTTTAATTTACATTTTAATAACAATATGTAGGCTATTTCTAAACGTATGACAGACATTAATATTGAATGCATTTTGGGTGGTTTCATAAATCACTAAGAAAACATTATAAGAACTTCAATTTGCAGTTCAATTAATTCAAATAAACAGCGTTTGCAAAGTTAAAATCTGCAAATTAAAATAATTTTGAACACTAAATGAATTTACAACGAAAACTTTCACCCTAAAACTGCTTTTCAATATATTCCGAAAAATGGTGCAAGAAAAAACAATGCTCAATTGACAATGGTAATTTCAGCAATTTTGGTTTTGCAAAATGGGCAAAAAATAATTTTGGCATTCTGCTCTGATAGTAGTTGGCGCAACTCTGCAGAGGTACTTTGTTTTTCTGGTTTTGGAAAGCTGTTAGGCACCTCAGACTCTACATGTTCCATTTCGGCTTCCTTCATTTCGTTAACAACTTCATTGTTAAAACTGGCCACATTAGATTTAGTTGACTGTTCAAATATCTGATGGCTTGTAGAATGAGAATTGCCAGCATTAATTAAGCGATCAGATTCATCAGAATCACCCAAGTGCATCTGATGTTTCATTTCATTTTCAATAGAAGTAAAGAATATTGAAGTTTCTGGTTCACAATCTTTTCCAACATTTTTGATTTCGTCATGTTCTCCTCCACAATTTTCTTCTAATTCATGCTTTTCATTTGCATTTTGATTTAAGAAGGCTCCGTTCCCCAACTTTACTTTATTTATATTTTCATTGACCAAAGGCTTAAAAACTTCAAAATTTTGCTCCATGTGCCTAACAATGCTTTCCATTGTTTTGGGAGAACTGGTTTTGTTTACAATACCAATTGTATAAACATCTCCAACTGCCAGTGAGATAAGAATGGCAAAGTAGTTACGACGCAAAAGAAAAGCTTTTGGATAAACTATGTCCACTGCCCCTTTTAGGGAAACTGAAAGGTGATCTCCAGGCATTTTATGTCGATTGAAATCGTGAAAATAGGGCAAAAATGTAAACTGTACAGCATCTTTCAATACCTCATTATTTTCTAAGGATCGCTTTGCCGCATTTATTAGGTCTTTTGCTCTTGCCTAACAAAATGAAACCAAATTGAATTGCAATTTCCGGAAAAAATTATAACACAAGATTATACTGCTTACCGTCGCTGTATAATCAACTGGAATGAGTGAAAGTTTGCCGTGAATGGGATTCCTTTTGTTTAATATTGATTCAACGATCTGTTCAGGACTTTTTGAGCATTCCTGAAAAGTAATAATAGTCTTTTTACATACAGAATGACAACCAAAATTTTACTAACAACCCTTCCGAACTTATATTACCGAAGTGTCCATAAAAAATATGCGTGGACTGGTTGTGCGGTATATATTAAAATTTCCGTGTTTATATTTTGCAGCTGCAATACTTATAATGTCTGCATGAGTGCCGTCAATGCACAGAAACCCAACTTGACCTTCTTTGACCTTCTGCATTTCAGTTCCTTAAATTCAAACAATAGTTTTCATTTCATCAGTTCTCATTTACAAAAATACACTTATTCGGAATAAAATAAACAAACTTTTGAGACTTACAATGTCTACAAAGCAGATATGTTCAATAGTGTTCTTCCAAGTTTTCAATTGCAACAGCTATTGACAATTATTGTTGCCCTCAGACCAGTAGGGAAATGGCCTCAAATGTATCTAAACAACATAAAAGAATTATAAACACAGGCCTTTGAAAAGGTGGGCAAAAGTTTAACTAAATATGTGATTCACCTTTGCGAAAAAAAGACTTGGAAATCTTTGAAAAGATGGACTCTTATATCTAATTATTTTAAGCTATCTGGGACACTGATCTTTGTACACTTCGACCACAAACGAAAACAGAGGTAATTACGAGACCTTACGTACTAAAAAAGTAATAGCATTAGCACGTGTTAATTATTTATAAATATATTTATAAATTATTACTTTCAGTTTAATGTTAGACAATTACATATTGCTACATGCACTTTGGAATAAGTATTCAAAAGACAATAATCCATACGTCAGTTTCTTCTATACATTTCGGTCATTCGGTCATTACTGTACTCACTTATTTATAAATATTTTTATAAACAAATAACTTCCTTTAATGAATATTCTATTGTCAAATATATTACATCGGCACATGCAGCAAAGATTTATTTATTCATAAATATTTTAATAAACAAATAACTTCCTTTGATGAATATACTATTGTCGTCAAAGATATTACATCGGCACATGAAGCAAAGATTTATTTATTTATAAATATTTCAATAAACAAATAACTTACTTTGATGGATATACTATTGCCGTCAAAGATATTACATCGGCACATGCGGCAAAAATTTATTTATTTATAAATATTTTTTCATTATTGCAAAATGTTACGAGATGTTGACCACTACATAGTTGAACAGAGCGTTCAAATGTAAGTTGATTGTTAGTCGTTCACAAGTAATGAAAATATACACTGAATATATTGCAAACTGGTATTGCTGAATTGAATACTATACGAGTAATAATGATCAATGATCGAATTATATTCTTTTTAGGCAGGTTTGTTTAGTTTTGAATGCAAAAATTTGTTGCTATAATAATCCGTTGATAAGATTTTTACAACGAGTGAAACAATGATCAAGAAAACCAACGATTTGAACTGAAATTAAACCAATTGGACTTACTTAAGGTTTCTAACGGTAAAAGTTTTAACGAAAGACTATAGGCCGATAACGAACCAACATAAAACCGCGTTCTTTTTCAGCTTACTTCAACTCTCCCACCTCGCCAGACAAAACCCGCTAATTAAAATCCGAATTTTAAAAATATGGGTCCCGGGACCTATGTTTGAGTCCTAATTTCTCATATATGACCCCCAATTTTTATTTTGTCGCCGATTTTCAAAGAAAGCTCTGTAAAGTTCATCACTGTTGATTTTAGCTGCAAACTATGTGTGACCCCTTCAACCGACGTTCATTTATCTGTGGGACTCTTATGTAACCCCCAAGAGCTCATATATGACCTCCAGATTTTAGGGACTCATATGTGACCCCGGGAGTTCTCATATAAGACTCCCCAAGCAATAAAGGACTTACATATGAGTTTCGGGGGGTGATGTATGGGTGCCTAAAAATAGTCCCCCGTGACCCATATATGACCCCCCGTCACAAGGGGGACTATATATAACCCCTAAGAGGTCCCGGGTGTCATCTCTGGCTGGGACTGCTAATAGCATCAATTATTGACAATGACAATATATCTTATCACTTATTTATTTTTTAGTCAATCACTTATGGTCACTGTTACAAATTCAGTTACTTATGGTTAGTGATACAAATTCGTGCTCACGAAATTGTATTCGTACATTTGCACTGCATGAAATCCATGACATGCACGATGTGCACAAAATGCAAAAAATTCATAAAAATGAAAATATATCAGATTTTAGTGTTCCACAACTGCAGGAACCCTTGTAATGGAATTCGAACTGATGTAAAACCAAAGATTTAAACTAAATCTAAAATTGCTTTTACTATCATCCAGTCAATTTAAAGGTGTAACTCAATAATTTTACTGCAAGGTTTTAAATGGGAATGAAGTATAGATATGCTTTTGGGGAGTAATCAACAAGAGTGCCCAGATCTGTTTTGTTTCAAGAGATGAACAACCTTTTATAGAGAAGGTGTCAAGGAAGTAGAGTTAGCAAATATGATTAACTGTTTTCAACTGATTTTTATCATGCACATTTTCTATTGAATTGCAAATACGACTTAATTTTCCATTTAGTTGTGTCAATATCGATAATAATGTACTTTTTAAGTAATTAATGCCAAAATTATGCTAAAAAAACTCCAAATGTTTCAATATGCATCCATATTTAGGCATAATTAAATTATTAACAAATAATGATGGGAGCATAAATCCTACTTCTAATTCTGTGCTTTTTGTGCACTGTACACTACCATTTTTTGCTTGCATTGCGCATTTTGTACAGTGCATTACGTGAAGTTGTGCAGAACATGTCAGTACACTACTTATGTTGTTTGAGCTACAAAGATTAGTGCAATTGGGTTAAAATCTTAGCTGGAATTACAATATTAGTGACATGACTATGACAGTACTTCTGGAGCTGTTATTATACGGTTACATTGCATACTTTGCATACATGTGAAAAATTTGTTTATGCCTATTCAAACTCTATTCATCAAAATACTTCAATACAATACTATACAAACTTGAATGAATCCAACCTGAAGCTTGATTAGACCAGGGGCCTATTGCATTTAATTCCTACAATTCTACAACTTGGCGTAGTTTTTCAAAGAACAGCCAATCAGTGCTTCGGATTTTTGAATCCACTTGGTAAGTTTTCGAAGTAAGTTGTATAATTTTGACAAGTTTTCGAATTTGTAAAACGTGTTTCTTATTTCAAATAAGTTTTTCTACTACTCACCAAATATAAAGAAAAAAACCCTAATTCTCAAATTAAAATATAAAGCATATAAATATATAAATTTGTTTTATTCTTCGTAGTTTTCACAAAGTTGGTAATCTTTATGACGACTTCAACAGTAAGCAAGGATGCAAAAACCCATGGGTTTTTGAGCAAAAACCCTCGACCCATGGGTTTTTGTGGGTTTTTGGGGTTTTTGGGTTTTTGGGTTATTGGGTTTTTGGTCTACAAGAACAGTGTAATACTTTGTGTATATTACTTAATATTTATTCTTTTTTGAGTCACAAAGGAAAAATATGATGAAGAACGATAGTTCTTAACTATTAATGTCAAATACATTCATATTTTGCACGATAAACGGTAATTTGTTATGAAAATTACGGTGTGTTTTACATTCCCGCCTAGCAAAAACCCAAAAACCCCAAAAACCCATGGGTTTTTGATAAAAATGTGGGTCGGGTTTTTGCTCAAAAACCCAAAAACCCAATAACCCAAAAACCCTGGGTCGGCATCCCTGACAGTAAGAAAGGCATACACTAAAATATCCTTTATGTACACCTTCACGCGTAATATACCATCCTGCAACTATGGATATTAAATGTGGTCACAAAAACTGTGAAGGCATTTTGTCAGTTACCAGTGCTTTATTTGCAGTTTATTATATGTAAATTAAAAATAATAAAGTTACAACATGGTAGTTTTTGTTGTAAAAAACCTACAATTATAATGTAAGATTTTTAACTATCTGCTTCTTAACCGCTTCGTAAACGAAATTCATGTCTTTCATAAATTCTTCACCACCGATAAATTTGGGGATCATTAAATCACTTGCCATTGTTAATCCGTACAGCTCTGCTGGAATCATTGGTTTGACGTGGTAATTAATTCCATGTTTGTACAATCCGGTTATGTCTTCTACAGGGTCTTCAATATCGCTGTAGTGGCAAATGGCGCATTCTACAGAATGAGCTTCATCAGATTCCCGTTGTAAATATAATGCCATTATCATGTTTACAATTCCGTAATGATGACTGGTAGCAAATTTAGAATTTTTTGGAATCCACGTATCCAGTTGATTCAGGTCAAAGTCTAAAATTTATAAACATTCATAAAATACTTTTATTCCTTACACGGAAGAATGGTTTACTTTGTGAGTTTTTAAGCATCCATTCATGAAACAAACAATAGCTTTTGGGAAAAAACTAATTATTCATTTATTTAAAAACTCCGGCTAAGCAGTATCATTAGTCCGAACAAAGATCAACTAATGAGACTGCTGGACCTCCGTTTGCGCCCCGTTCTCGGACTGGGTAGGCATTAGTGACTCCGCGCAGCAACCACATTAGCACGACCTGCGGTCGCGTCAATGCTTGATTGATTGATTGCCCTCCGTTATATACCGTTGGCTGATTTGGTACCCTATAGTGGAAATAGCACTTGAGGCTCACGATTTCAATATTTGCTTCTCAAAATTTCAACATTTCCTGCTAAGAATTTCAAAATTGGCTTCTCCAATTCTACTCAAAATTTTGAGAAGCAAATTTCCATATTTTGGGAAACGGGTTAAAATTTCCCATATAACAAAGCAAAGGAAGCACTTTTTAAATATAAATGTCCTTTTTTCAAAGCAAATTTTTGCATTATTTTTTTATTTCTATTACTTTAAGCCCTCGGTCGGGCTAAAACCATGGCTAAGCGGTTAGTTTAAAGAAAGTAATTGTATTTAACGACTTGGTAATATTACCTATCATGTTTACAAAAGCATGAGGCTGTATAGTGACATCGGAGCCGTATTGACCTACGGCCTTAATTCCGGCCACAATTTGCATGGAATTTTTGAATATTTCAATTACGTCTTCATCAGCACGATGCAACTTCTGAAATACTGAGTCAATACCAAAAATATTGAAATTTCTTTTAAGTGAAACATGGTATCCTTTGTGGCCGATAATATCAATCCACGTGGTGTATGCACTAACAGATGGCTGCAAAATAGGCAGTGGTTCAAATTCGTCTACAAAAATGTTCTCCATGTTCTTAACTGCTGCAACAAGCAGTTAAAACTATTAAATTAATTGCTTTAGTAAATTTTGTTGTCATATTGTAATAAAAATTAAGCTTCGAAATTGTAGATCGCGCGCTCACCTAAAATGAGTATAAAGCTAAATAAAGGCAATAAATTTTATATAAATGTTATTATAAGTTATTTCCCTATTTGCACCGACCAATGAAATGCGCTCAAAATAAATATACTTTTAAAGATAATTTTATTACTTTTATTAAAATAACTGACATACAAAATATTGTACCTTTAAAATATTGTTGTGGCAAAATATCACTAAAGTTAGATCGACAAGTGACAGAGGACTAACAACAACTTATGAAGGTGGTTTTTGAAAATTTGCGGTCAATGGAAATCATTAATAATGCAATAAAAAGTATGCTGATTTACTTCTTACCGACAATAATAAATTTTTGCGGTTTTAGATATTAGCAGTGCATTTATTGGAATATGGGTTACAGGTTTTATTTTTACAAGTGCAGAACTTAGAAATTAGGATTAATTAAGTTAAATTCATGGAGCAAATTAAAATCAAGTATCAAATAACATCATTGCCATTGAAATGTAGAAAATCCCAGAAGCCTTGGAGAGCTTCTCCTCTTGCTAGCCTTAGTATTTCTTTTTTGAAGGTAAATCAGTATTATTATTGTCAATAAAAACAAAATTGCTAAACCACCAACAATAAAATGAGACACAGAAATTATTTTGCAATTTAACATTTCATCCGTAGTACAGTTGTTTGGTCGTTTCGGACTGGCAATTCCTAGTACTTTAGTTGCATTACTCCCTGAGAATAAAGCAATATCTAGTATCATTCTCAGTATGCCATGTGCTTTTACTTTAAAATAGTGTTTGTAAAAGAATTTACTAGTTGTCCGTTTTGCATTTTCTGAAGAAAGAAGTTCGGTTTTTGTGTCATTTGCAGATTTTGCTGGAAAGAGTTCAATTTCAACCCCTTTTACAGCTTCTACAGGTTGGACTTTGTTTGCTTTTGAATTTGCAGATTCTGTTTGGAATATTAATGCAAAATTTAGAATTGGTGACCTTCACAACTGATTACAATCAATTTACCGCAACCAAATGCAATGACGATTATTGAAAAATGAAGGGAAAAGGTTTAATAGTACGTACATTATTTACGTAACCGTACTTACTTACCTTGGACAGATAGCCAAGCGGCTGCTAATGAAACATTCCATCCATATGACGCTGTATGTTGGAATTCACATTCGAAGACGCCTTCATCTGTTTTACTAACGTTTTGAATAAGCAAATTATAAATTCCATGTATTGCCATTTTTTGAAACGAGTATCTATTTTCGAATCCTTTAATTCTTATGGTGTACCCTAAAGGAATTATAAGTACAATACCAAAGCATTTCTTTTATAATAATTAGTGTAAAACAAACAAATGGGGTGGTTATACCAAGTGGGACCCCATTTCTATTCCATTGGACGAGACCCTTTAGCTGAGGATATATTTGGCATCGAAAAATTACATTGCATCCAACCAAAGTAGTAATGTTAGTAGGTAAAGACTGAAACGCCCGTTTATTCATTTGAAGATAGGCTGCAGCGGTGCCTAAAACATAAATGTTTTGTTCGTTAGCAAAAATAGTATATATTTTCGAGCCATTTTTTGAAAATGATGCATTCTTGTTGTTTATGTTTTAATCTTGAAACACTAATAAAAAAGAAGTGACGACCTTTTACATTTAAAAAGCACTTCATTCTTTGTGCTTTGTGGTGTTCTGTAGGTCCGATTTGGCACTCAAATGAACCGGCATCTTCAATTTTTACATTTTTAATGTACAAATGAAACTCCCCACTACTGGGGTCACCGACCATTGAATATCGAGGCCATCCTGGTACGTTCCGATCGAACCCTTTAATTGATAAGATGATTTTAGATCGTCACGTATTATCTCCAAATCAAAATTAGTAAACAACTTTCAATAACTTTGGTACCCAACATAAATCCATTTTTCGCCCACTGTACTCTCCCATGAGGATGATCAATTTGGCAGGGCAGGATAATATCTTTACCAACTATTGATGACCAATTTCTTGGTACGGTAACAATTGCTTGATCCTCCGAGCTACCACTTAGCAGTAGGAGGAATACAGTTGATTTAACCAATGTAAAAGTATGCATTATAAAATAGTGTAAAGTGTTATTGATGTTTTACACATATTTTTACCTTTAAAAAGTCAAATTTTTCTAGTGTTCCGCAGTAATAGTTAAATGTAATTCAAGACAGACTGTCAGTGCAGATCCGAAAGTGTGTATGAGTTGTTTACGTATGATCTGCAATTTGATAATCTCAAATTAAATGGCTTTGTCAGATAAACTGAGAAATATCAATTTTGGATTTGGCAAGATAACTAAAAAAAATTTCCGTAAACAGGAAAATACTGAATTTAGCAAAGCTAACTAACTAAAAGCAACAAGTTAAATTACACTTTACCTTTACCTTTGGGCTCCCTACAAATAGAAGCGCCAAAATTCATGCGCACTATAATGAATTTCTGCATGTGTATTCCACGACCATAGTTTAGTGTTTCAATGCTGAATCAAACTTATGATGAAATGTAAAAATGTAAACGTCAATTTTAAGCTTTAATTATGTTTTCTGGGACATTTTCATGTGTGCAATCAAAAAATTCTACAAAAACTTGCCCAGTAAATGTTAACTAAAAATAAAGTTAACTAACCTTACCACTTTTTTCAACTGCGTTTGACCGTCATTTAGGTATTCTTTAATTGGTTGGCAAAAAAGGAATGCATTTTTCATCTTGTTGTGTGAATATCAATAGTGGGGTAGTTTTCATCCGACCAAAGACTTATAGTATGTGTATTTGTCAGTATGTGTTTTAGTAGTAGTGAGATAATTTAGTTCTTTAAAGAATACACCCATAGAACACATTAATTTTACATTGAATGAATCATATATATAATAATATATATATATATATATATGAATGATATTGCGGTGATATATTTCTACTCTTCTGTTTACGCTACATATAAAATCAATAAAAATTCAATTCAAATGCATACCAATGAAAAATGCTTGAAAAAACAACATATCAGTATATATATAATATATATCCCCAAGATCTTAAAATGGGATTATACAAGTAGTTACCAGAACACACGGG
>JABJWA020000409.1:0-10912 GCA_020352615.2 Yoshiicerus persimilis | reverse complement strand
TATGAGAACGATTGCGAGAAAAGTAAATGTATGAACAACTGTTTTTAATTCCGATGTCATTGCAGAACTTTGGAAACCTAAGTCCTAAGTGCCTTTAGTTTCAAAAAATGTCAGAATTAATTTATCTAAAATCCTTAGGAGTGGAGTTTCTTAACGAAACGCCAAATGAAAGTGGGTTTAGAATAATAACTAGCATGTCTCAGCTCTTTACGAAAAATGCTGATCATTTAAGTTCAGTCTGTTTGTGCGGAAAAGTTATTAAAACCCCATCACAATGTACAACAGGATTGCATTCCCATGCGGAAAGAATTCATAAAGTCCAAGCCTACGATAAGCGGCCAATAAAGAGAAAAGCCTTAAGTAACAAAGGTAATTTGTAATTTAGTAGTAGTTTACATGCTATTGCAATTGAATTTGTAACATTAGCTTAATGTAATTTCACTATCTCAGGTATAGCAGTCGATAGAAGTGGAAGTACTATTGAAAAATTAAATGCTAAATATCCAATGCATGCATTACTAGCTAGAATGACAGCAAAAGATGGGATTCCATTTCTGACATTTCGTACCAGCAAAGATTTGAGAGATTCAATAGGCGCTTTGGGAATTAAAAAAAGATTCTCCGACCGTCTTCCTCAATCAGAAATGACTGTAAAGGATTATGTCATGACCTATGGTTCGGCAGCAAAGGAAATTGTGAAAGAGGTATTCACGCTTATGAAGTTAACAAAACTGAAATATATATTAAGTATTGCGTATTGAAATTACAGCAATTAACTCAGTTGCATAGCAGAGGGGATTATTTGAGTGCTATCTAATTAAAATTAATTATCTAATTAATTATCCTCTATCTAAAGCAGTTTTTATCCAATTAAAATATCGAATGAAAGAACGATTAGAATTGCATTCTGGAGTCTTAAAATATCTAAGTACTGGAAGTCACACTAATTGTTATGTCGAATTCGTCAAGGCGCAGAAGAATGTTGAGTATGATTGGTCAGAAGAAATTTTTCCTTTCATTGATGAAATAGAAAAAAATGAAATTTTCCCTCGAGAGACAGATTTAATAGATGAAATTAGTACAGACTCTTTATTTGAGATTCCCAGTAATCCGAAATTAAAAGCATACCTTGTAAAATTGCTATCAAGAAGTTCTGGAATTTCGGCAAATCAAGCATTGGAAGATAGTATGTCTGCCGAAGTACTTAGCAGCTCGTGTGACCTCATATCTAATGTTTCTCAAATAAAGAAGTTCAAGTCCTACCAAGAGTACTTAGATGAACTAATAATAAATACTAATGCTTCCATTGAAATTAGCCACCCAGGAAGTTCTCAACTAGCAAAAGGCATACAATCAGAAATGAATACGCTGCAAAAGACAGGTTGTCGAGGTCCTATGCTTGAAAAATGCTACAACATGTTGACAAGTATAAAACCTACAAGCGTAGAGTCCGAAAGAGCCTTTAGTTCTTCGGCATATATTTGTACGAAAGTTAAAAGTCGGTACAATGATGATACTCTGTCCACGCTGTGCTTTCTGAGAGCTTTATTTCGTCATGAAAATGTCTAAGTTTTGTTGTTATACTTTTGTTTCGTTATAATTCGCTTTTTAGTTGATGTTGCAATATCGAGTGAAGTTACTCAAATGATGTACTTCACGTCATTTATTAAACGAAAGAGAATGAATTAAATATTATATTTCTATATTGTAGGTTTGGTAGTGTTCGTAAGTAACAAATAATACATCTGCACATTCACTATTATAACGCTTAATCATAAAATCTTCATCTGTTCAGTTCTAATATCATCAGTACTATCATAAAACATATAGATATAGCCATTCAAACTTGCTGAGCACATTACACATCTAAATACAGTTCCATTTAAATTCTTGCAAATGTTTTTGGTTTGTGGAAAAACATTGCTTTTTACTTCACGTCATTTATTAAACGAAAGAGAATGAATTAAATATTATATTACTATATTGTAGGTTTGGTAGTGTTCGTAAGTAATGAATAATATACCTACACATACGCAATTATAACGCTTAATCACAAACGTATGTGTATGTATATTATTCATTACTTACGAACACTACCAAACCTACAATACAGTAATATAATATTTAATTCATTCTCTTTCGTTTAATAAATGACGTGAAGTAAAATGCAATGTTTTTCCGAAAACCAAAAACGTTTGCAAGAATTGAAATTTTCAGTTGTAATACTATCATAAAGCGTATAGTAATAGCCTTTCAAATTGGCTAAGCACATTACACATCTAACTACAGTTCCATTTAAATTCTCGCAAGCGTTCTCGGTACCGAGAAATTTTCGTTTCGGTGCCCATAGAAATATCGAAACGAAACCGAAACGAAATTATGATCACTAATTTACATGTAAACGATCGACCCCATAATTTTTGGTTTTAAAAGAAAGAGGTTGACTAAGAAAACTAATATTTACTACAGGATACCAATACTGTTGTGTCGTTCTTCTTCTCTGAATGAAAAATGTTAACTTTCCGATTATAAGAGAAACATGGCACAGATATAAGACTTTCCTGAACATAAATCGAAGTGTTTGAAGGGGTACCAAAAAATATTTCTCTTGCACCTTGATAATAACCTATAATGCGTATTGTAAATTGAAATGTGTACAGTTAGATGCTAATTATAAACAATAAACTCATTACAAACAGCCTTGCAATTATTTAGTATATTATAACTAGAAATAATTTTTCTATTACCTTTCATGACGAAATGAATTTTCATTGTTTGATTTTCCAGTTGACCAAAGTTGGAAAAAACGTAAGTAAAAGCAGATGTTTCTGATTTTTCGAACTCAAACTGTTGGTTAACTGGAACGACCATCTTAATTTTGAACAAATATGTCGTCGAGTCAAAGTAATCAGAAACAATTCGTTCTCTGATGAATTTCCTAAATCCTATGCGGGGTTTCTCCAGTCCGAACGCAAAATTAATGGCAATTGGATATTCTGATATGCATTCAAAAGAACGTAAGGCGGTGAGATGGTCAACCACGATTGTGAGACTATCTTCCGGAAATTCACGGCAACCACCTTTGAAAAATGGATTAGGCGATGGAGTTAACGTAAGACTACAATTTATCGGCGGTTCAGTTTTAGTTTTCAGACACTCAGAATCAGAAATATTTGCTATTCCATTCACATTTACTATGGAAAGTGCCGAAACAGTCAGAATGATTAAGAAAAACATATTCTCATATTTTCGATTTAAATTTATGGTCTTTACTAATTGAAATACCCCACTAAAAATCCAGTCGCTCTTGTAATAATTCAAAGAACTTTAAGTTAATTAAGTATTCCCTACTTATTTAGGGAATCAACGTTGTATTCAAGTAAAACACTTTGTTTTGGAACTACAACTGTAAATAAACTGACTTTGGACCTTTAGAATTACGTTTGGCTGCCTTTTGTTGGTAATTATTATTAATTATCAAAAAACAGAGAATTGAATAATTTAGCCCCATGCAGAAACGAATGGTTGTAAACTTTCGCCTTTTGTAAAATTATACAAGTTACGGAGTTACCAGATTTTTCCTTATCTAAAGTTGTGGTTACGTAACTTTAAATAACATAAACATGTTTAGGGTGTAACCAGCTAATACAATGAATAGGTATAAAGGTTGAATGACATTTGTTTTGTTGTGTAAAAAAGTTTTGATTTTTTTGAGGGACGACCAAATGTCTGAGAGTTAGAGGAAAATTGTCTTTGCGGTCATTTACAAAAAGTGTCTTCTTTACTTAATATGTGTTATTTCATTATTGTAATACATAAGGAATTTTACTATCGTTATTCTAAATAATAAGCTAGTATTTACCTCCTATTTAACCTACATACTATAACAGAAATATAACTTCAAAGGGAAATGTAGGCCAGATACGGAACTACAGTGTGATGTAAATAGCAATGCAGTTATTAATGTGAATTGAAGGAAATTAAGTATGACGGTAGAAAACAATGTGAGGGGCACATTGCAAAAGTACGTGTGAAGACACGATAATATTCAGACAGAACAGACAAGATGAGATGAACAATATTTACCTATACGCATCTTGTTCAGTGTGAACGTTACAATAATACTCTGAAAAACAGTAGGAGGAGAAATGAGAAGCAAAATGTTTATGAAGCATTCAATTTTAAATGCGCAATTCCAAATTTCGAAGTTTCGTAATGAAAATATGTATAATATTTTGGCATCACTGAATTCTGCATATTTTTCTGCATAGAATTATCCTAAGTAGAAATGGACCAATTATTAGGCAAAGCTAAAAATAATCACGAAAATTTTAACATGCATTAAAAGGATTTGCACTGCTGTCCGTCGACGCGAAAATAAACTGGCAAACAGTGAAATCTTTATTGCTTTAGCAAGTACGGTATAATCACTTTTATAAGTTATTTAGTTGTTTTGAAATTTTAGGAGGAGTAATAAGAATTCTTTTATTATTTTTACTTTAAAGTCTATTTTTTGTCCTTTATTAATTTGAGTTCGTTACTACTGCTTTGTAACCTTTCAATGAAATAAACTTCTCCGCTTTCTTTAAATTTCCTATCATTTTTTTAAATTATTTTTTGTTTAAGTTATTGGTGGATTACCAATTAAAGTTATCGACACGGAGTATTTTCTTTGAATCCTGTTACTGAAACTTGTTCGGGTCTTCATAGATCTCTTCAGATACCTCTTCGGTTAGAGTGCTATCGTCCTTCTGCAGCAAGACTCAGAATGCAACTTTAACGGCAGGTTTGCAAATATTCCTTAGCAAACCATGATTCTGTTTTCATTTTTTAGTCCCATAGGAAATATTATAAAGACGCGCCGTGAAAGCTAAACACAATCTAATTCTTAATGTAGAAAGTTATATAAATAAGAGAATTTTATCATCGACTTTCCCACCATCTCTCTAGATTTTAATACTGTCTTTCTTGGCTTTCCTTTTGTCCTTTACTCCATACTTAACTGTAGGCTATTTGGCTCTTTTTCTTGGAGCACGTCACATATCTGATATCCTCCATAACCCATTCTATGAAATTACCTTTAACTCTTTTCCAGCCCTTTAACAACTCTTTGAATGACATTTTGAATGATGTCTTCTTGGACCTCCTTCTTAAACCATTTTATATTTCTACAAGCTCTCTTTAGATACGCAGTATATACTTAGATATATATTATTAGGTGTTATTTTCGACGGTATGACCATTGGCCTTTACATCTTTTACAACATGGTTATTAAATTAGATGCCAATAGTAATACTTACTTTTCTAAAAATAAAAGTGTGAGTGACAAATGGAGATTTTTTCTTAATGAGGTTGTAATGCAGAAATAAGTTAAGTAATAAAGTAAGGTAGTTAATTCTGTCTGAGTTCTGTAATTCTTTACCCTTCTTGTATTTCAGGTTGTTAATTTCAGTTGAAAAACTGCTTTGTAACCTTTCAATGAAATAAATATACAATACAATACTTTGGCACTGTGAACAATTTAGAAAAGAATTGTAAAGCTCACAGTGTTGAATATTGAGAAAAACATTAGGAGACCGAGAATCGAGCTCGGAACCTATCCAATTACCGGTTGGTAAGTTACCCAAACACTCCAATCTCCAGATTGTAGTAATGAGAAATCTAATCTCAATATATGTCTAGACTACAACCTAAAGTTATAATAAGGTAATCTCCTTGTAAGGATATCTCACGACATCTACAATCATTTTAGGTTTCTTAATGCAAAGAGTAACAGTAATAACGTATACAATGACATCACGCTAATTGTGTACGTCATTACTCTCTCTCTTTACATGATTTTGGTTCTCGTGAGATATCCTTATAAGAAGAATTCGTTTGTTATGTCATTTCACACATATGCGTGCTTCAAATTACCATTGTAACTTCACCTTCCTCGCCTACAAGGTGTTGACATACAGGAAACAACATGATACTGTCCAAAGAAGAGCGTTATCAATTATTAAGGGTACTATAAAATACATTTAAGTGAATATGGGAATGAATGTGCTAAGTTAAGTATAGAAACACTCGAAAATCGACGGTTTACTTTATTGAAAAAGTTTAGTGTAGAACTACTTAATTCAAATCGGTTTAGGGAAATGTTACCTCCTTTTAATATTAGTCATAATGTAAACACTAGAAACAAAAATAAAGTATTGTTAAAACCCCTGAGCACAAAAATTAAAAAGAGGTATGAATATTCAACTATACCGACCATTGCGGAAGTAATCAATGAAATGTATAAGAATGATGAACTAAATGACTGTGACTATGATTAGTGACTAATTTAAAGTGCAATTTAGAGTCGTGCTAATTTAATGTAAGCTGTCGAATCTAATCTGTTAACCTAATGTATTTCCGATTGTAAATTCAGTTCTTGGACTGCCTATGATCCTTCATGAAATAAACATACAAACATTACATACATACATACTGCCTGCCACCCAGTTTAAGACAATCTGAAAAGACAAAGTTGGGTGCAGCAATTATAAACAATAATATGAAACATTAAAGACCTCAAACTAGGTGCCAAATTCTTGTTACAGTTATGTTGTACAGTGATACTCACTGTACAACATATTGTAAGTTATATATTAATAGATAGCTTTTCTCAATGAACATTAAATGTTGTAACTAACTCAATCAAATGTTTGTTTGGTTTGAACCAATATCTCAATGTATTCAAAGAAGACTTCTGATTATTCCCTTGCTGAAAAAATTCAATACTTTTATTTTATGCGATAAAATGCTTGGCCATGTCATGCTTTAGTATTTATAAACCATGCATTATATTACCCCAAAAAAACAAATGTTGTCAGTTCTGATAACAGATGTAGATTTAGATTATACTTATTATTATTTCATAAACCAATAAGTAAGGCAGCTTATTTTCATTGGTGTCTTGGATTGTTTCTGTATCAGAGCTGTCAAGGTGTCCCAAAATAATAAAGAATTGATTCTGAGTAGATAAATGTGATCTCTGTTATCAGAGTCCCAAATGCGTTGTTTTCGTTGCCCGTGTGCCAGTTAAATTTGGAACAGAATTGAATAAAATGAAGATTATGTAATTCCAATAAGACATTACAATTTAAAATATTTTCTTGTATTGTTTTCAACTTTTTTGTCATTATATATATTAAGGTTGGACGTAGGCTGAGTATAGTACCGCAACTAACTTTCTAGTGCTCGGATAAAAATAATTTCTACAATGAAAACTTTAATTCTGGCCTTCCTGTCAGTGCTAATAGCATTAGGAATATCGTCAAATATAGGTAACATTTCAATTTCAGTAAAAAAGTATTCATTTATAAAGAATATCGTTAATTGCGTATTAAAATAAGTAAAAAATACGTTTTTAAGGAGATGAAGCAGATTTCAAAGAAGAAACTCGCGCAGGGGTCACAGAAAAGACAAAGCTCTGGCCAAATGGAATCGTGTACTACACAATCAACAGGACCACCTATCAATCATCCAGATTCTGTAAGTACACGAAACAGAAGAAAACCTTAAGGCGATAATTTTATTCTACCATAAAAATAATCAATTTACCATAATAATATTATTTAACCATATAAATCGTGATGACTACCATAAATACGTCACTCAATACAATAATAATTCCTTTACCATAACTAATTATTGCTTTTTCCAAAAATTAATTGCTTTTACCACTAGATTTGGATTAGTAATATAGTAAAATGAATTAATTTGTGGAAAATGCAATATTAGTTATGGGAAAATTATTATTGTTATATTTAGTGACGATTTATCTTAAATACTTTGCAATCGAACGAACAGGTTATGATAACGACTACTTGAAGGCGATTCAAGCTGCTATTGATGACTACCATAAATACACTTGCATAAAATTTATTGAGAAAGACCCAAATGATAACAGTAAAACCTACTGGGTACACATTGACGACTTTTCTAAAAGTAATCGGAATATACCACCAGCTTGCGCGGCAGAAAAAGTTGGATTTGAAAGAAAGGCGAATTATGTAAGTTTTAGTCTTTCATGTACAGGAATCATAGAATCCTCGCTAATTTCTACTCTTTTCTGTATTACAGATGATGAATTTGCAAAATGGGAGGTCATTTTGCAGCCAAGGAACTATTGCACATGAATTCGGCCATACAATTGGCTTATCTCATGAGCATACCCGAGAAGACAGGGACTATTACATCCAAATTCATGAACAAAATATCGGTCAGACGTGTTTTTAATGAAATCCGACTAATTCACATAGTTGGGCAAAATACTTGTATTTTGAAAATACATGTATTTAAAATACTGTATTTTAAATACGTTTTGTATTTTGCGCTTTTCAAAAAAAGTATTTTGTATTTTGCGCTTTTCAAAAAAAGTATTTTGTATTTTTTTGAGGCTATTTTTGGCCTCTCAAAACACAAAATTCTTTTGGATAATTTATCAAATCTTGGAGTAAAGAATGAAAAAAGTTTTATTTTTCTTATAAATTTTCAATAATTGCAGGCAATTTTCGGAAACATGTGTAAATTAAACTGCTTATATTTAAGAATCCGGGTCTTGTGAAAGTCAAAATCAAGGAGACTACTTTTAAATGAGTTATATTTAATCAGTCGTCTTGAATATTTAAATTTTCGTTTTATTTGAATGAATATTTCGTTTTATGAATGTTTCGTTTTAGTATTTAATTTTTCGTTTTACATTTAAGCATAAATGACTTATAATTAATTTTTCGTTTTACAGTTATTTCGTGTCCTTTAATATTTACATTAGCAATTGTACTTGTGTATGTTTTCATGTTTCATTTAAGTAAAGCTTTTGTTGCCCCCTTAGGCCTGCCACGCTTGCGTCTCTGTCCAAGTGGAATATTTTTAAAAACTCCACACGTATGCCACTTTACCTCTTTTTGATTTGGTTTTAATGTCACTATTGTCTGATTCTGATTCCGAAAAATCACTATCAGATGAGTAAATAAGACTTTGTCCGGCCATGGTTCTTTCTTAGTTGGAACACGTCAGAAGAATGATAGCTAACATTTCTCTTTTGCTACTACTAGGTACACACTTATCATATCTTTATGGTAATTTACCCAAACTATCATGTTCCCAGTGCATGTTCCATGAGCATAGGTGCGATGTACCTTCGTTAACATAGCAGCTTGTCGTAGCAAGGCACATCCATATTACATAGTATGGTCGCTACAAGCAAGGGCAAGACGAAATATTAATTCTTGGAGTTATTTAATCTTTCGTTTTAAAAACCCGCAAAACGAAAAATTAAATAGAAAGCGAAAACGAAATATTCCTTCAAACAAAACGAAAATTCCATTACTTAAGACGACAGATTAAATGGTACCCCTTTTAAATCATTAATTACTTTGCTATTAATAGCACTTAATTGCAATGTTTCGAATTCTGGAATGATTATCCTTGTATATTTTATGAAAAATCAAAGAAAAAACTTTTAATTTATGTATAGTCATTCTTAGTCATTCTTAATTTAAAAAATGTAGATATTCGGTATAGTTTAATTAGTTTATGCAATAGTTAAGCTATAAAACAATTTAAGTTGCATACATACATAGCTTGTTGAGTATTTCTTTCTTCAAAAATGACTTTGGAATTCAAAAAATTAACATTGCTGCCTTTAATTGCTCTAAAAATTTGAATGTATTTTGAAAATGTATTTTGAAAATACAGTATTTTATTTTGGTCCGAAAAAAATGTGTTTTAAATACAGTATTTTGAGAAAATGGCGAATGTATTTTGTATTTTGATGCTCAAAAAATTGTATTTTGAGCGAAGTATTTTCAAAATACTTTTGATGTATTTTGCCCAACTATGCTAATTCAAATATTTTTGATTGCTTTGAAAACTCTTAGATATTTATTTATTATTTATGAATAATGAAACAATGAAAATCTTAATGAACGTTTAGAAATTATTAATACGTATTTTTTTAGTTGGGTAATAAAAAATAAAAAATTAGAAATACGTATAGAAATTATAAATTTAGGGTTCTTGTTACAAACTTTGTCTTATGGATTATTGTGATGGTAAAATGAAGTAACAATTGTTTACAGGTGACAAAAATCAATTTATAAAAGATGGTTCACCCGGTGCTTTTCTACAGAAAGGTTCAACCTTCGGACTGCCGTATAATTATGCCAGTATAATGCAATACCCTACCACTTTTGCATCTTCGAACGGTGGAAAAACAATGTCTACTAAGGTAGGAAGGGAAATATTTTTATTTTGATAAACAATTAATTGTCAATAGTAAGTAAACATAAATTCATTTCTTTTCGACAGAACAACCGTACAAATAGTGTTGGGAACCCAGACGAAATGTGGTGGGGGAACGCTGTGGGAATTACTCGCGGAGATCAGCTTCTGATCAACACAATGTACAATTGTAAGGATTTCGTTATAGAAATTTGCATTCTAAATTTAAATTTAAAATCTTAGTCATTACTTTCATACTCTCTATCATGAAAATTGGCTAATCAGGGTTAAAATCATAGAAAATTACCTAAAACTGAAAAATGCCGGTTTCTTTTCAAATAATTAGGTGGGAATAACTATCCTCAAGCAGCAGTTCAAAGAAGTGTACCTTCTGACTACTGTTATGGAGTACGTCAACCGTCTAAAGGTTGCAAAAATAAGAAGCATTAGTACTGCAGTTAACGGACCTCGTAATGCATTGTAGTTTGTTACTATTTGCTCATATTCAATCATAATTGTCTTTGTAAACTATATTTAAAATTTTATTATGGATAATATGGAACTATCAAATTCTTAGTAATTGGATTTTGGAAAAAGTTAAAATTGGCACACAAAATAAACCATTATGATTTATTACTGCACTACTGCCCTAATTCA
>JABJWA020000408.1:0-11205 GCA_020352615.2 Yoshiicerus persimilis | reverse complement strand
TTGCTTTGGTTGACCATCAGACGCACTGTTCAGACGTTGACTTTTGGTTGACCATCAGACGCACTGTTCAGACTTGACGTTTAGAAGCACTGTTCAGACTCTGAGCTTCAGAAGCACGTTCAGACTCTGAACGTTCAGAAGCACTGTTCAGACTCTGAACTTCAGAAGCACTGTTCAGACTCTGAACTTCAGAAGCACTGTTCAGACTCTGAGCTTCAGAAGCACTGTTCAGACTCACTGTTCAGAAGCTGCTTCTGAACTACTGTTCAGAAGCTGCTTCTGATTTCTGATTTCAGAACCTCAAAGGGTAAAAACATTCGAATTCAGTAAGAAAAAGAAGTAAACCACTTCTGTTTTGGTGTTTTGTAAACTTTGAGATTTTTTGGGGTTTTAAAAGATGTTTTTAGTTCAAAATGAGTTAAAGACCACTAAGAATGCAGAAAATGATGCTGAACAACAGGAACAGCAGAACAAATGCAAACAGAATGCAAAAGAGAGATAAAAAGGTTAAGACACTTACAAATTCCTAGCCAAAGCTTTGATGCAAGAAAATGAAAGGGCTTTGGAGTGGTTGTGGTTTTTGCAAAGATGGAAGTGATGAAGAATAAGAACAGCAACAACAATGATGTTTTGCTGTTATTCTTCACTCTGGGTATGATGTTTCTGGTGATTTAGTGGCTGTTTGGATTGTTTGATTGGTTTGTGATGGTTTGTGAAGAAGGAAACAGAAAACAGAGCTTTGCTTTCAAAGGTTGTGGTGAATTCTTGCTGTTCTTTTGGTTCTGAGTTTGCTCTAAAATCTCTGTCTTCTCTCAAAATTTCTCTCAAATTCTCAAGATCAGATGAATTGTGTTAAAAAAACTGTTTCAAATTGTTAATCTTTTGTTCTTCAATTGTTCAAACAAGAATGTGTAAAAAACTGTTTAAATTCTCTAATTCTTTGAAATTCTCTCAATGCTCAAAGATCAGTCCTAATCTCTGAATTCGTGTTCTTATATAGGCAAAATGTGATCATTTGTAATCATGAAAATCCCTTGAAAGATGGGCTGTTTTGTGTGCTATGACCAAGACTTTGGTTAGCATTTAATGCAAAAGGAAGGAAGTGACCTTGCCTTGTGATCTTAGTGAAGACTTTGGTTAATTCAGAACAAATTGGGGCTGAGTTCTGACAGAATTGCTGGAAAAATGGGAAAACAGGGTGCTTGCACTTGTGATGCTTTTGGGATTGATCTTTGAAGATTTGGGAAGAAAAACAGGAAAGGTAGGGTGCTGTCCTGTGCAGAGGTTGGGAGAAAACATGGAAAAGGTGTTGACACAGGGGCAGCAGCAGAGAAAAATGGAAGGAAGAAATGCTGGAACAGGGGCAGCAGTTTCAGAACCAGGGCAGCAGTTTTGCAGCTTACCTTGACTGGTTTTGATAAAGAAGAAAGGGAAGAAATGGCAAGGTGGTTTGCTGGAAAGCAGGGTCAGCAGCAGGAAAAATGGAAGAGAAGAAGTGCTGCCCTGGGCAGCAACTTGCTTCTGAAATTCCTTGGCTGGCTTGGCACGTTTTTCTTCTTTCTTGTTTTGAAATAAACATAATAATAATAAAAGTAATAATAATAATAACAGTAATAAAAAAATAAAAAGAAAGATAAATAAATAGTAATAAAACTTTTTATTATTATTTATTATTTATTTAAAAAGGAAAATAAAAGTTGACCTTTTTTGTGTTGACTTTGACTTTTTTTTGGTTGACTTTTTTTGAAAAAAAAGCTTGGACAAAATTAGGGTACAAACACTCGGGGCTCCAATTTTTGAAGAAGAGATGGGTATGGTGGTGCCGGAAACACAATGTGGGAGGGTGGCAGAGGCTAGATGTAAATAAATGGATGCTAAGCGAATTTTGGAGTTACAAAAAAGTGCGGTATTAATATCTTAATGGGTGAAGACAAAGTTCTTAATGATGTAATATCCCGCTTAGACGCGACCATTATCAGTGTAGAAGTTTAATTCATAAGCAATGGCATTTTGGTAATATTGGTGGTTTGGGAGGGAAAGATTTATAAAAAGGGGATGAGATATTTTCTTCTCATTTTCCTCTCATCTTTCTCCCTCTCCCAAAACCGGTTCCTCCCCCTCTTTCCCTCTAGTCACACGCCCTCCTCCCTATTGCCCCAATCCATCAAAACTTCATC
The DNA here is from genome assembly GCA_020352615.2 of Yoshiicerus persimilis. Classification (NCBI taxonomy): domain Eukaryota; kingdom Metazoa; phylum Arthropoda; class Collembola; order Entomobryomorpha; family Tomoceridae; genus Yoshiicerus; species Yoshiicerus persimilis. The sequence continues at coordinate 9,028 of JABJWA020000408.1, read as the reverse complement.
CATTCTTGTAGTAGTTCTTGCTAGCAAGCTGGTTTTAGAAAGATTAGAACAGAGGAAGTAAAGAGGAGAAACAAGGAAGAATCAAGAGAAGAGGTAGATTGAAGCTAGGGTTTTGGAACTCAGATTTTAGAAAGCACCAGTCGTGGTTTAAGGTGAGCTCCACAGGGTTTTAGAACCCGCTTGAGTAAGTTTGAGTGTTTTAGTATTTGAGCAAAGTTACAAATTTAGTGCTCTAATTCCTTTTCTTGCAATTCCTTGATCATACATGTTGTAATCTATCAATATGCCTTAGAATTTACCCCTTAAGCTGTTATGATGTTTGGGTATGTTTGGATAGCCAAAAATGGTGAAAATCACGTTTTGAACTTGCCCTATGCTGTCCAACTACACGCAAAATTGTGTCACGATTTTGCAACCGTGTCACGATTTCATAGGCAGAACTTGCCACCAATTCTGGGTAGAAAATCGTGACACGATTTCCAAATCGTGTCACGATGGCACAGGGTACAGGGACACGAAAGGTTCATGCATAAGTTAATATATATTAATTCGCGTCTCTCGTCGTTCACGCTAGTGGGACATGGGAGGTATACGCGTAAGTTAAGACTATTATTAAGTCGTGTCTTCTGTTGTTCACGCTAGTGGGACACAGGAGGTTCACGCTAGTGGGACGCGTTATTCCGCAAGGATGACCGCACGACGACAAGAGGAGTCCGGTGTTAGCCTGATATGATAGGAATTTTCACCGGTAGAAGGGAGATGTACTTCGGGGTTACTCCACCCGGATGCACTCCGTAAAATGAACCCAGATAATTATTGTTTGTTCAACGCTAACTTCTAACTTAAGATATGAAAGATGAATATGTATATTTATATATTGAGAATATGACAATTAGTTCCTAGTGAACAGAAGTGATCATAGGATGTCCCCAGATCACTAAGTATAAGTTAAGTTAGCATATGATGAGATATGATTAAGACATAGCGATCCTAGTTTTCCCTTGATCGCGAAGTAAGTAAAGAATGACGGCGATCGTAGGTATCCCCAAGATTGCCAAGAGTAGGCACGGCGACCCTAGGTTCCCCCGTGGTTGCCAACAGTAGGTAGGGTAGGAGCTCACTGAGACGTTATGTCTCATCCCTTTCCTTCTGGTGCAGGTTCTCGCAGGAAGCACGACGTAAAGGTAAAGAGAAAGCTTTGGATTGATCGTGCTGCTTATGTTTATTATGGATGTTGTATATGATGATGTATTATGATGTATATTATGGAGAATGTTTGTATCGGATATTGAGATTGTATCAGAACTTATGTATTGTATAATTATAAGCAACTTTCTGTATTGTATTTAATGTATCCAGTACGAAATTTTAATACTCGTAAGAGATCCTAGGCAATCTCTATATGGGTGTTACAATTTGGTATCAGAGCAGGTCGATTCAGACCGTGCCTTGGGTCATTAAAGTACAATCCAAGTTTGTGGACCTCTTGGATCCAGGACATTATTCTAAATGTTATATTCAGTTAAAACTGATCACTTTGACTTGTATATGACAGCTAGGATAAGATGTCTGGGAGAAGAAGAGGACCCGGTAGACCTCGTGCTAATCAAGCCAGTGATGAAAGTGGAGGACCAAGTATGAATTCATGGGAACAAATGATACAACAACAGCAGGCCTGGCAGCAGCAGTATCAAGAGCAACAAGCTCAGAATGCATTACAGTATCAGCAAATGATGCTGATGATGCAACAACAAGCTCAGCAACAGGCCCAAGCTCAACAGCAATGGATGGAAATGATGCAGCAAGGGCAGGGTTTCCATCCACAGCCACCACCTCCTCCCGTAATTGGTAACCCCGTGTTCCGGGAATATAATAGACATCACCCTCCGGAGTTCAATGGAGAAGGTGAACCTCAAGAAGCTAGGAAGTGGATTAAGCAGATGGAAAAGATCTTTAGAATGGCTGAATGTTCAGAAGAGGATAAAGTGGTCTATGCCACAAATCAACTCAGAGGCGCAGCAGAAGACTGGTGGGAATCTGCTCAGCGCAGGATGGAAGCCAATGGTGTAGAAGTGAACTGGTTGAACTTTAAAGAAGTGATGTTGGAAAAATATTTACCTTTGTCTTACAAGGTAAAGAAGGAGCAAGAGTTCTTGGAGTTGAAGCAAGGTAGTATGTCGGTTGCTGAATTCACCAAGAAGTTTGAAGAGCTGTCCTACTATTCCACACACAATGAGTATGCTGAGAATGAAGTCTGGAAGATGAATCAGTACAAACGAGGTTTAAGAGGTGAGATCGACACTGCAGTGAGTCTTCAGAGAACTGCAAGTTATGATGAACTGGTGCATGATAGTTTGGTGGTTGAAGCAGGACTTGCTAAGGCCTCGAAAGAAAGAGCGGCAGCTTTTGAAAGAAGAAGAGCAGGATGTCAGATAAGTATCATGACAAGCTTAAGCCAAAAGGATCCCCTCAGAGAGGGAACAGACATACTCTCCACGATCAATCCTCACGGACTTATCCTACTTGCAAGACGTGTGGGAGGATGCACAAGGAGAGTGTATGATAGGTGCTAGGTATTGCTATGGATGTAAGCAGCCGGGACATTCTATAGCAGAATGTCCCTATAAGCGGGTAAAGGAGTAGCTGAAGGAACTACAACTAGTAAAGGCAGGGTGTACTCCTTGATGGCGCAAAGGCTCTGGCCAATGAAGATTTGATTGCCGGTATGTGTTATCTTGGTTCAAATCCAGTAAAAGTTCTTTTTGATTGCGGCGCTACTTGTTCTTTTATTTCATATAAATGTGTAGAGACGCTGCAATTACCTTTGTCTCCGTTGAATCCTCCAATGTTAGTATCTACCGCTACTGAAGGCGGAATTGAGGCAAGTATGTTTGTGAAAACTGTCCTATCACTGTGTCTAGTAAGACTTATTATGTTGATCTAGTGTGTCTCCCGATGGAGCAACTTGATGTGATCTTAGGCATGGATTGGCTCTCCGCTAACCATGTGTACATTGGATGTTCAGAGAAGAGTATTTATATGCCGACAAGTGATACGACGGAAGGTGTGGCTCTGTCTGAATTGATTAACCGCACCCATCAGTTAATTCAATTTATTTGTGCTCAAGATAAAGGATTTTATGTTATGCTCACTGTGGCTTCAGAATCAGAGTTAAGTCCCAGTGATATTCCTATTGTGAATGAGTACTTAGATGTTTTTCCTTCAGAAGTAACTAGTTTGCCTCCAGAGCGTGAGGTGGAGTTCTCTATTGATTTAATTCCAGGAGCGGAGCCAGTATCTGTGGCACCGTATAGAATGTCACCTACAGAGCTTAAAGAGCTGAAATCTCAACTCGAGGAGTTAATTCAGAAGCATTTTATCAGACCCAGTGTGTCACCTTGGGGTGCTCCAGTTTTGTTAGTCAAGAAGAAAGATGGAAGCATGAGGCTGTGTATAGACTACCGCCAACTGAATAAAGTGACTATCAAGAACAAGTATCCTCTTCCAAGGATTGATGATCTCCTAGATCAGCTCAAAGGAGCAACAGTATTTTCTAAGATTGATCTTCGGTCAGGTTATCATCAGATCCGTATTAAGTCTTCAGATGTGTCTAAAACGGCGTTTCGAACGCGTTACGGGCACTATGAATTTCTGGTTATGCCTTTCGGTGTAACTAATGCTCCAGCTGTATTTATGGATTATATGAACAGGATATTTCAGCCTTATCTGGATCAATTTGTGGTGATTTTCATAGATGACATCTTGATCTATTCCAAGGATCCTCAGGAACATGCTCAGCACTTGAGAATTGTTTTGAATGTCCTCAGAGACAAACAGTTGTATGCTAAATTCAGCAAGTGTGAGTTCTGGTTATCTGAGATTAAGTTTTTGGGTCACGTTATTTCTCAAGGAGGAGTAGCCGTTGATCCATCCAAAGTTGAAGCCGTTCTCAGTTGGGAAAGACCCAAGAATGTGGCTGAAGTCAGGAGCTTTCTTAGGCTTGGCAGGTTATTACCGAAGGTTTATTATGAAGTTTTCTCAGATTGCCTTACCTCTGTCACGCCTCACCAGAAAGGATGTGCCCTTTATTTGGGACGAAGAATGTGAAGAGAGCTTCAGAGTTTTAAAAAGAAATTGACTAAAGCACCAGTGTTGGCAATACCAGATCCTGAAAGGAGATACACCGTTTTCTGCGATGCATCCTCTAAAGGACTGGGTAGTGTTCTTATGCAAGGGGAGAATGTGATAGCTTATGCGTCTAGACAGCTCAAGACTCATGAAGAGAATTACCCCACCCATGATCTTGAGTTAGCAGCTATAGTTTTGCATTGAAGATATGGAGACATCATTTGTATGGTGCGCAGTTTGATTTGTTCAGTGATCACAAAAGTTTGAAATATTTGTTTGATCAACGAGACCTTAACATGAGGCAGAGGCGATGGATGGAATACCTGAAAGATTTTGATTTTGATTTGAAATACCACCCAGGAAAGGCAAATGTGGTAGCAGATGCTTTGAGTCGAAAGGCTTTAGTTAAGGCTGAAGTGATGATGCATACATGTGGGTTATATGAAAAGTTTAGAGATCTTAACCTCCATGTTACCGAGTTGGAAGGTGGCATCTTGTTGAACAAGTTAGAGATTTCGTGCGACCTACGGTCTAGGATTGCACAAGCGCAAACTATGGATATGGACCTTCAAAGAAGAGTTGGCCAACCGGAGTTTTCTTTGGCACCAGATGGAACACTACTGTTTGAAGGAAGAATTTATGTTCCGAATGATGAGGAATTGAAAAGGTTGATTTTAGAAGAGGCGCACAAGAGCAGTTTCAGCATTCATCCAGGTACCACCAAGATGTATCAAGATTTGAAAAGAGATTATTGGTGGCCTAGCATGAAAAGAGATATTGCGGAATTTGTGTCGCGATGCATTGTATGTCAGCAGGTAAAGATTGAACATCAAAGGCCTGCAGGAATGTTAGTACCTTTGGAAATTCCTCAATGGAAATGGGAAGAGATAACTATGGACTTTGTGAGTGGATTACCTCGAACACAGCGAGGACATGACTCCATTTGGGTAATAGTGGACCGGTTAACCAAGTCAGCTCATTTCTTGCCGGTTAAGACTACTTACCGAGCCTCTCAGTATGCCGAATTGTTTATTTCAGAGATTGTGAAACTCCATGGTGTCCTGCTAGTATTGTATCTGATAGAGATCCGATCTTCACATCCCACTTTTGGAAAGCTTTTCAAAGAGCTTTAGGGACAAGATTAAAGATGAGCACGTCCCATCATCCTCAAACAGACGGACAATCCGAGAGGACTATTCAGACGTTAGAGGATATGTTACGTGCATGTATCCTAGAAGATGGAGGAAGTTGGAACGATCACCTACCATTGATTGAATTTTCTTACAACAACAGTTACCATTCTAGCATTGGAATGGCACCTTATGAAGCCTTGTATGGTAGGAAATGTAGAACCCCACTTTGTTGGGCTGAGGTTGGAGATAAGAGCATTTTGGGACCTGAGATCATTCAGGAGACGACCTTAAAGATTAAATCCATTCAGGATAAGATGAGAACAGCACAAAGTCGCCAGAAAAGTTATGCTGATAAGAGGCGAAGACCTTTAGAGTTTGAAGAAGGAGATCATGTATTCCTTAAAGTTACACCTAAGTTGGGCTTAAGAGGAGCATTCAGAACCAAGAAACTTTGTCCAAGATATGTTGGACCATTTCAGATACTTCGACGTGTCGGTCCAGCAGCTTATCAGTTAGCGCTGCCACCGGCCATGTCAGGTTTGCATGATGTCTTCCATGTCTCTCAACTGAGGAAATTCATTCCCGATCCTTTTCAACCAGTGGAGTTGGACAGTATTGATTTGAGATCAGATTTGACCTTTCAACCTGAGCCAGATCAGATAATTGATCGTGATGTTAAGTCCTTGCGGAACAAAGAGATTCCTATTGTTAAGGTTGTATGGAAAGGTTCTCCCGACGGCGAAGCAACGTGGGAGCTAGAGTCAGAGATGCAAGAGAACTATCCGCATCTATTTTCAGGTAAATTCTAAATTTCGAGGACGAAATTTCTTTAAGGGGGGTAGATTGTAATATCCCGCTTAGACGTGACCGTTATCAGTGTAGAAGATTTAATCATAAGCAATGGCAATTTTGGTAATATTGTGGTTGGGAGGAAAGATTTAGAAAAGGGGATGAGATATTTTCTCTCATTTTCCTCTCATCTTTCTCCTCTCCAAAACCGGTTCTCTCCCCTCTTCCCTCTAGTCACACGCCCTCCTCCCCTTGCCCCAACCATCAAAACTTCATCCAATTCTTGTGAGAATTCTTGCTAGCAAGCTTGTTTTGGAAAGTTAGAACAAGAGAAAGTAAAGAGGAGAACAAGGAAGAATCAAGAGAAGAGGTAGATTGAAGCTAGGGTTTTGGAATTCAGATTTAGCAAGCACCAATCGAGGTTTAAGGTGAGCTCCACAGGGTTTTAGAACCCGCTTGAGTAAGTTTGAGTGTTTTTAGTATTTGAGCAAAGTTACAAATTTTAGTGCTCTAATTCCCTTTTCTTGCAATTCCTTGATCATACATGTTGTAATCTATCAATATGCCTTAGAATTTACCCCTTAAGCTGTTATGATGTTTGGGTATGTTTGGATAAGCAAAAAATGGTGAAAATCACGTTTTGAACTTGCCCTATGCTGTCCAACTACACGCAAAATCTTGTCACGATTTTGCAACCGTGTCACGATTTCATAGGCAGAACTTGCCACCAATTCTGGGTAGAAAATCGTGACACGATTTCCAAATCGTGTCACGATGGCACAGGGTACAGGGACACGAAAGGTTCATGCATAAGTTAATATATATTAATTCGCGTCTCTCGTCGTTCACGCTAGTGGGACACGGGAGGTATACGCGTAAGTTAAGACTTATTAAGTCGTGTCTTCTGTTGTTCACGCTAGTGGGACACAGGAGGTTCACGCTAGTGGGACGCGTTATTCCGCAAGGATGACCGCACGACGACAAGAGGAGTCCGGTGTTAGCCTGATATGATAGGAATTTTCACCGGTAGAGGGGAGATGTACTTCGGGGTTACTCCACCCGGATGCACTCCGTAAAATGAACCAAGATAATTATTGTTTGTTCAACGCTAACTTCTAACTTAAGATATGAAAGATGAATATGTATATTTATAATATTAGAGAATATGACAATTAGTCCTAGTGAACAGAAGTGATCATAGGATGTCCCCAGATCACTAAGTATAAGTAAGTTTAAGTTAGAATATGATGAGATATGATTAAGACAAGTAGCGATCTTAGGTTTTCCCTTGATCGCGAAATAAGTAGAGAATGACGGCGATCGTAGGTATCCCCAAGATTGCCAAGAGTAGGCACGGCGACCCTAGGTTTCCCCCGTGGTTGCCAACAGTAGGTAGGGCAGGAGCTCACTGAGACGTTATGTCTCATCCCTTTCCTTCTGGTGCAGGTTCTCAGCAGGAAGCACGACGTGGTAAAGTTAAGACTTGGCGATCATAGTAATCCCCAGATCGCCGGTGAGGCACGAACGGCGACCTAGTTCCCTAGGTTGCCCAAACGATAGGTAGGGTAGGAGCTCACTGAGACGTTTATGTCTCATCCCGTCTTTTGGTGCCGGTTCTTCGCAGGTAGCACGACGTAAAGGTAAAGAGAAAACTAACGGATTGATCGTGCTGCTCATGTCTATTTGGATTTTGGATATGAGTCGGTATCATGATGTCATAGATTATGGAGATGTTATGTTATCAGATTTTCAGATTGTATCAGAACTCTTGTATTGTATAATTAATAAGCAAATTTTCTGTATTGTATTTAATGCATCCAGTACGAAATTTTAATACTCGTAAGAAGATCCTAGGCAATCTCTAAATGGGTGTTACAGACGCATGCATCTATGATGGGTGAAATTAATTGTTTTACTATATGGTCTAAAATTTTACTTATTGTGTTGAATAGTAGAACAAATTTTGTCCCTAGAAATTTTTAGGAACCCCTATAATTACTCTAGGTACCCCAGGACATAAGTAAGGTGTAGTATCGTAAAGAGGTCATGTGGGAGGGATTCTGGCAAGGAAAGCCTTGGTATTTAAGCGGTCCAAGTGACCCACCTCTCTTTCCTAGGAACCCCTTTCCGTGTACCATTTACTTTACGAACTGAGCTTATTGTTTATTAATAACAAGAGTAACTATGTGAATATCCCAAGTGTTGAGATCATAACTTAGAGTCTTTCTAACTTAGACTAAATTGTAGTAATTTGATGGTTCAATTTTATTTTTATTTTATTTTGTATATATTTGATTTAAAAGTAATGGTTAGGACCTTCATTTTGTCAAAAATGAAACTATATGAAAAATAATGTTTAACTCTGGAAAATAAAGTTTAGGAAGCGGGAGTTGATAGAAAATAATATTAATGTGTGGGGGTTTTAAATATGAAAATTTATTTTAATAAATAATAAGTAAATATAATCATTAGAATGAAGAATGTTGACTTAAGTAATCATTAGCAGTTTAAAAGGGAAAAAAATTATGAAGATATATGGTGTTAGACGATTTTTATGTATTTTCCTTATTAAAATTATTGTGTTGGTTTTGGTCTCTGTTTTTGTTAGAAAAAAATGTTATTGATAAGAATGTTGTCGTTGTTGTTTTCCCTATAGTAGTGTGCCACCTTTTCTTTATTGCAATATGGTTGTGTGTGTATAAATTAATTTATTTTTACTCTAATTATTTTAATGGATGCAATTGTTATTTAAAAAAAAATGTTTTTTGAATTATTGTTTGTCACTAGTGAAATATTAAATGGTTTTAATATTTTAATGATAAGTGATGTATAAATTGACTTTTGTGTTCTTTTGAATTTTTTTTCTACGATGTGTGTTTTGACTTAAAAAAAATGATGTATAGTTAAAAAAAATGTTTTCATTGTTATTCTCTTTCTTTTCCGATAGTAGTGTTGCTGCATTTTTCCTCTCGAATATT